>OY735203.1:64606320-64898820 GCA_963457665.1 Thysanoteuthis rhombus | reverse complement strand
GAGCGTTCCTAAACCCCCAAAAATGTGATGATGGTATATTAGGCTAAGTCGTCGGAGGTTGGTCGATAGAACATACAGGATACTGGACTTCATGAGAGAGAACAATGGAGTGCACAGTACTACTGTGACAGCTCATAACAAAACAAACGCTATTTTCGCTTTTCACTTTTTTTCGTAAAAACGAAAACGTGGTGTAAAACGAACTTCGGAAAGCGGGGGGGGGTCCTGTAGTTGAGTCCCTCTTTTAAATGGGAAAGGTCAACATGCTTTAAAAATCTGTTGGCAGAATCAAGTTTTTTTTTCCTGGTTGTCGAATATAGACGCCATAGGGGAGTATGTAAATATATCGGCTACCAAGGAAGCCCACTTGATTATCAAGTGGTTATTTACTGAACATTGCTTCGTTTGGGCACAAGATCAAAAATGTGAAGCACCAGCTTGTTAACTATTGCAACACGATGAGGCACCTCTTATCAAATGTGCGTATACTGATATCTCGCAACAAATTCAGAAATAGATGTCCAAAATACAGATTCTTTCCGATATCCGTAATTACGGCGTTCCTGTGAAATAATGCATATGGAGAGCATTTATAAGCATTCCCTGACCTAAAAATAACTTTCTTCCATGCCCGTTAGTTTTATGCAAGGCTTTTCTGATACCTTAGGACATATTTCAGACGGATGCACAAAACGAATTATCGTGAAGCACAGATGCTCACGGACACAGTACAAAGCTATGGCAGCTTGAGATCTTTCGTAAAACGGAGGTGGCGTAAAGCGGGGAATAATTTTACTCATGTTTTCATGTTTAAGAATGTATTTGAGCTTACAATGCTGCTGGGTTAGTGGGCCCCGTTAACGTACATAAGTGAAGTATTCTTTCACATCAGGAAAAATAATAACAGATAAGGAAATTTTTTTTAAAACAAAAAAAACTCTGCTTTAGCAGCCCTGAATCTTCCCAAACCTTTTTTAAATAGAATAAAGTAAAAAAATTCACATGTACACTTGAACCATTTTTTTTTTTTTTTTTTTGTACACTCAAATGATTTTTTTGCCCTCGGACTCCAAGGCTTAATCCCAGGCCAGAACAAAAAGGGGCATGGGGACCAGTTAGTATGGATCTACGGTTTTGCAGGGGCCTACTCCTTCTGATGGAAGCAAAGACTATTGCATTCACTACTTCTTATTATACCACTGTACTCGATTGTCTTACCACCCATATCCACCCATACAATAATTGCCAATGTGCAGATGTCTTCTGTCACACTAAGGAACGCAACTGACGTAATAAGATAGAATTCTCGCTGTTGTCTTGGTACCACTATTGATTCATTCGGAAACTCATTCCAAAGACAAGGTTAGAAAAACCGTTAAATTTCATCCTACCTTTTTCTTTGGCTTCCTCTCCATCGCCATCATAGCGACATCTATTTTCCAGCGACTCAGAGGAATATCCAAGGGAGTCTTTCTCCTCTTCACCGTCCCACGGATGCACCTGTATATTCACCTCGTCACCCACAGACTCGATGGCACACATAACGGCCCAGGGTGAAGAAATCGGGTATGATTTACGATATCTGGTCATACTGCTTGATTGCATTATAGACGAGTTGATGCTGTTCAGGTAGATTGGCC
Source organism: Thysanoteuthis rhombus (assembly GCA_963457665.1). Classification (NCBI taxonomy): domain Eukaryota; kingdom Metazoa; phylum Mollusca; class Cephalopoda; order Oegopsida; family Thysanoteuthidae; genus Thysanoteuthis; species Thysanoteuthis major. Next base: position 64,897,180 of record OY735203.1, on the reverse strand, counting down.
CCAGGTACGACACAACCCTCTCCTCGTCTTCAGTCCCAGTTTTTCCCTTCTTCTCTCGTCTTCGCACGGGAGGAATTGGGGTGTCGTCCTGGCCATTTTCCTCATTCGGTAATGGCGAATCATCCATAGCACCAAAAGTTGAGCGAATTCTTCGATCTTTTTCCAATACTAAATGTTGTTCACAATGGTCGATTTCCATAAATAAGAAACAGAATCAGAAGACAATGAGACGTGCCAGACATTCAGGACTTTTCTTAATTTCTTTTCTTCTGTCGCTTTACAGACGTGCTTCAATCGCACAGTGGAACAGCGATTATCAAAGTAACTATTGTGCTCAATATAGTCAAAATAATGTCCTCCAAAATAAAGGTAATGGGTGGTTTCCAATCGCTTCCTAGGTGCGTTTCAATCATGCGGTAAAACAGCAGTCATTGAAAGTAACTTTTATACTCAAAACAGTCATATCATACACGAATATATCTCGTTACGGTTATTTCAATAAAGAATGAATGCAATCCAATGTAAAAAATATTCCGTTTTCGTAAGAAAAGTCCAAAAGAATGCTTTTGATCCGGTCAGCAACTTCATGCACAAAAATCAAAATGAATTTAGAATCACTAATTTCTCTCTCTTTCTCTCTCCTTTTCATTCTCACTCTGATCTCCTTTCTTTATTTTTTTCTTCTTTTCCATCCTTTTCTTTTTACTTCCTTTCTTTTTATTTCCTTTCCTATCTCTTTCTCTCCCTCTCTCTTACTCTCTGCCTCTCTCCTTATATCTTTTTCTCTCCCAGTGTCTAACTCTACTGTTTCAATTCAATTCCCTCTCTAAATCAACGCCTCTTTTTCTGTCATTCAATGAAATATGCTCTATTCAATGCCTTAACATCTCCTTTGCTATTCTCTCTCTCTCTCTCTCTCTCTCTCTCTCTCTCTCTCTCTCTCTCTCTCTCTCTCTCTGAACTCAAAAATGCGTATCTATCTCAAATGAAGGTCCTTGATCCGCCCAATCGTAGCTCTCCAGGAAATGACGTCAGTCTGAAAAGTCCGAACCGGATGTGACCGACTCGTTTTGGCGCTCAGTCCTTATCGGCTCCCACTGTCCCTCGAAAAACAACAACAAGGACCCGCCAAACGGATGTTGCAATCGAAAGATAAATTCACATACAATGTTCATACGCATGCACACGCGAACGCATTCGTACACGGACATAATTGCACACACTAGTGCTACGCAGATCTATATACACACGCACGATCACAAAAATTCCCACGTATTCCCAAATAGTAGATGCACTCATGAATAAACGCCAAAGTACTCATATATGTGTGTGTGCGCGCGTATGTGTGTATGAATAAGCACATCGATGTAGCTGTTAGTATATATATATATATGTGTGTGTGTGTATGTGTGTGTGTGTGCGTGTGTGTACGCACATGTCTCCGTATATTTATATATATTTATATATATATATCTAACGAGATCTATATGTATTTACATATTCGTATGTAAAAGCATAAACATGAGCCTGTTTATGTATGGATATGCGTTGTACAGAACATTGTTGTCTTTCTCTGTCTGCATAGACATACACACACAGATTTATATAGGACGGAGAAATAGATATATTAATGAATATATTCCATGCTCATATTCCTAAATTGTATATATATATATATATATATATGTGTGTGTGTGTGTGTGTGTGTGTGTGTGTGTGTGTGTGTGCGTGTATGTTTGAGAATAAGCATCGAGCCATGAATCTCAGTAATTAACATACAAAGATTCACATTTGCATATTCACACAAACACCAATGCTTTTAGACTAACAGTGAGTAGAAAGGTTACACATTGTCACCTTCATTTGTTTATAAGAGATGACAAAAAAGGACGACGCAGTATTTTAGTAGCAGTTATGTCTTCGATACATATTTAGAATGTGTAGATATACTTCTATGTATACTTAACACTTTGGTGTAGATACAGACTTACGTACGTTTACACGAAACTGATAGTGTATGAATATGTATATTAGGGTGTACGTGTGTGTAAAAGAGGGAGAGACAGAGAGAGAGAGAATGTGTGGGGGATAGGCTGACCAAAGCATGAGTTCGGGCATTCAAACTTCCAAAATTTGACTGGCTGGAATAAATTCGTTTTGTTTAAATGAACCAATCGTGATCAAGTATTCTGAGTAGCGATTGAACGCCATATTTCAACAATTTCATCCGGATGAGTATTCTTGGGTTGTTCTAACTCATTAAAGCGTTATAGACAACTTTAGCGTGCTACTAACTCTTTTGCCTAAACTGCCAGGTCTACGATGCTCATCGATATAAAGTCCACTCAGTGACGGATTATCGACCACCAGGACCCCTAAGCTGAGATATAGTTGGGCTCCCTTGACCTCGCCCACCTGCCACACCCTATGGGATAAAGTGATTATAAGGCACGTTAAATAACTTAAATTGTTGTATTGTGTATTATTCGTATAATGCATTTCATGTTGAAGTACAAAAATCCTAAAAGCATTACTTGTAAATGTTTATATGTTTAGGGCCTAATTCAGAAAATAAAATAGAATTAGTAACATTCCAGATTAGTACGGTAGCTTAGGAAGGAATCGGTTAAAAATGTGAAATAGTGAGAAAATCTACATACTAGTAGATTTTTTCGTGCATAAAAACAGCTCACAGACGGATGCGGTCTGACCACCATAGCACCCACCATCTTGATTTGGAAATGGCTGCCAAAAAATTACAATATTTATATAGAAAAATTCTACTGAGCGTCCTTGTGATGAAGGTAAGTTATGATAAGTTAACGGTGTTTGGAGTGTTGGAGTAATGAGCTAGAATCTAAATACACTCTAATTAGTACAGTAGATATGGGAAGAACGTTCAGAATTTGAAAAAGGTACGAGAATGTGCGTATTAGTTGATTTTTTACGTTCTTTTACATTAAAAACAGGCCACAAGCGATCTGACCAGAATTGCTGCTGCCAACTTGATTTCAAATTAGCTGCTTAAAAAATGCAGTATTTTAGCCACTATAGCATATAAGGAATTGATATACTTCCTTAAATCATGTTTGGAAATGTTATGATTTTCAAATACTTTCATGTGAGACTTGTGGTTTGATTGAACATCTGACATCAGTGGGCCCATCTGGAAATGTTATGATTTTCAAGTACGTGAGACTGGGAAATTTCAACTAAGTAATCACTGCTACCCACAACAGACCGGTGTAATTACTGTTGCTGGGTTAAGGTTATCCATCTGTTCTGACATTTATGAATCTATTTATCTATCTATCCGAACTTCGCCCAGCCCTAACGGTTCATATTGGAAACCTGAAATTTTGCATACACACCCCTAAATGAGTAGGGAGAATGATGTTTTTTGTTTTTGTTTTTGTTTTTTGAAATTCCCCCAATTAACTTTTAATATGGATGTCAATTCATAATGAAAGTTTACACCAAAATGGTCCCTCAGTTTGTGTTTTTTTTTATTTGTATTTTTTAGTGATTGCATACCCAAAAGGCAAGAAAAGTAATTTATTCATTGATCATCATCGTCAGTATTTTATAGTCCATCGATGGACCTTTTCCAGGATTCTCCAGACCTCTCTATCGTGGATGTCGCGGTGCCAATACTTTCTGAACCTACTCAGTCCGTCTTGCAATCTCATATTCTCCTACCCACGATTTCACATTTGATCTCTAGGGATCTATGTTGTGATTCGTGATATCCAGCAGTTGTCTGACATTCTTGCAACATGACCAGCCGATCGCCATTTGAGTTTCCTAATGGTCTCTATGATGTCTTAGACTCCAGTTTTTTCCCTAGTATATTGTGTTGTCTTGTGATCTCTCTTGTGATTTTGAACATGATTATTTCATGTGTACCTCGTATGCTTCTCAGTTTGCAGGTCAATTTTTTTGGTTAGGTTCCGTGTTTCCGTTGGTGACTATCGGGAGGATACATTGGTTATATACTCTTCTTTCTAGGGCTAATGGAATTTTCTCGTTCTTGAAGGTTGAGCTTGCCCTAACGAAGGCTTGCCATCCTTGGGTGATTCTTCGCAAGATTTTTTGTTTTGAGGATTCGTGGTCCTAGGTAGATGCAGTGGTGTACTTCCTAAAGTTTTGTGTTTTCGATTTCGGTCGTTGTATGTATATTTCCGACATGTTTGTTATACATGACCTTTGTTTTGCTGAAGTTCATGTGAAGGCCAACTTTCTTGCTTTCTTCGTTCAGTTCGTCTAACATTAGTTGGAGGTACTGAAGATTCTCTGCAAAAAGGACGATGTTGTCTGCAAATCTGAGGTCACTTGGGTATTCGCCGTCTCTCCGGATTCCTTAGTTATCCACATCTAGTTCCTGGAAGATCATCTCAGAGCAGACTGTAAAGAGTTTGGGTAAGCCGGTATCGCCTTGTCTTACTCCTTTTTTAGCTGAAAGGGCTCTGAGTCTTCATATAGCCTCATAAAGAAGCCGCTGTGACGGTCTATATGTTTTAATACTGTGGCATATACGGGGTCTAAACCTTATAGAGTGATAACCTCAATAGCCTCGAGAATTTCTACTGAGTCGAACGCTTTGTTGAAGTCGATAAATTCTACCGCGAGTGGCATTTTATGTTCTGCTGCTTTCCCTCTTAGTTGATTTGTCGAATGGAGATGGTCCAATGTCGATTAGCTTCTTCTGGAGCCAGCTTGTTCCCGTGTTTGGTTTTCGTCGAGCGTTTTGGTGATTTGGTTGGTGATAACTTTAGTGAGAAGTTTGTAGATGCAATTGAATAGATTTATTGGTAGGCAGTTGTTGAGGTCTTTAGGGTTTCATCTTTTTATGTAACAACATTATAATTGCAGTGTTCCAATCTTCTTGGACTTTACTTTGTTTAAGACAGAAGTTCAATAGAATCGCTAGTTTCCTTGTGTTGACCTTACCGGCTTTTTGTGTAGGTTGATGGTGATGTAATCTGGTTCAGTGTCCTTTCTTGTTTGCTTGATGGCTTGTTTCACCTCTCAAGGCCAATCTTCTGGGATGTCCTCAAAGTGATTGCTCGAGCCTTGCACACCCTATTCGTTGTTGAGAGTTCCTTGTTGGGGGGGGGGGGTAGAGTTTTCGATAGAATTCTTAGGTATGTCCGACGATCTTGTTAGGTCTCCATTTTCTTTGAGTATACTAGTTATTTGTTTCCGTCTTACATTGAGAGTTTTGTTAATAGCTTTGAAGCCCTGACTTTTTTCGAGGATTGTTTCGGTATTTTCTGTCGTGTACCTTCTTCTGCCTTTTCTTAATTTCTTTTGGATTGCTTTATTTAGTTCGGTTGCTTGAATTTTCTCTCTTGTTTGTTGTTCTTTCAATTTTATATCACCTTTTTTCCATTTTTTTAATCGATCACTCCAATCAAGCGACTTACCAGACATGTTTTCGTTTTGTTTTTCAATCATAGATTTATTGTTCAAACCATACTGGTTGTATTTTCATCAAGGTAACTGAATTTTACAATCACTACTGCTTCATCCACGAGGTTAAAAGCGACATATATGGGTGGCGATGTTTCCAAATTTTCCTTGGAATGTTACTTTATCTTGCGATATGGAAGAACGGTCGAGGCAAATAAATTTGGGCTTAGGAAAAGCAAGCACATGAGGTTGAAGATTCCACCACGGTGATAGCAGTAGAAATTTATACCCATCCAGGATTCATCTAGCTCTCACGCATTCTCACGCAGCTTGCTTTTTCTGCATCTTATCTTCAGTGCAAAACTCCATTAGATCAGTTGTTCCAATCAGCTACTGGGCTGGCTAATATATCAAAAATATTCTAATTGATAGATCCAAATGAAGGTACTTACTCAAATCTACAAAACCCCCCAGAAACCAGTTAAAAACTGGCACTAATGTCTAATGTGTCAACAGAACACAAGCCAAAAATTTGTCATCTCTGGTGAAGCAGTGTACAAAGAACATGATGAAAAAATGTTACTCCTCACTTCTCTCCTAGAATAATTCGGCTTTCCATAAAATCAATTCCTTACCAAATGATCTGAATATTTTTAGACTGGACAGTGATGAAGGAGTTGGAGTTTCTTTTAAATCAAACCATGCAGTGTGACATTGAAGCTGTGGAAACAGGTTCAACAACCATAAGCTTCAGCATACACAAAAACGAAAGGCTAAATAAAAGTGAAAATTTGAATCAAGCTCAGTCAAAACCAGATGCAGCCGTATTGTTTCAATGATAAGGGCAACCTGCTGTTGTTTTTTCAGTGACAAAGACAACACAAATAGTGTGTGGACAAATAGTCTTGATCGTCATATTGGTGAGTATGCACATATTCTACAAGATAGAAAGCTTACGGAGGAAAAATCTGGGAGGGCGACATGCATACACCAGATGCAAGGTATCGTCTCATCTGTTGGACTCCTTTGAACAACTGCGTTTGGAAACATTACGCTGAGCAGATGAAGGATGACTACAGAATAAAAGCAGGTAGTTTTGTCTTGGCTAAGCCTGTTTCATTCATAGATGATTTCGATCACGATGAAATACTACCAGTCTAATGATTGTCTGACTTACGGAGACTTTATGAATCCAGACTGAAAGAACAAGATCCGAGTTTCTCTGGGAAAGTCAATACAAAACGACTGAAGGAGAAACTGCATCGTTTGATCATAGACTTGATGCCACAAATACAAGATCAAGAAATGATGCTGATATTTAATTTAGACATGGGGTAAGCTTAACAGATTGCTTGATCAATCTACTTAGCATATGCTGCACAAATATTGGGAAATATGTTCGCCAAGGACGATATCTTTGATGGGTCATTCGAAGCTAGATGTGAACCCGGAGTGATCCTAACGATTCAGTTCTGACGCTTGTCAGCATGGTCTCAAGAGGACAAAACATCCAATATCAAAAGGAAGCATTTGATACAGCCACAAAGGTAGCACTAACCTTGTCACGTTTATTAGTATTCAATGCAAAAATTCTACCAACGAGTCATCTGGATCTCATCTTCGTCACACCCAAACAAGAGAGACCCTCCTTTGCCATTTATACAGGTTTAGGTGATTCATACCAATGTCAAAATCAAGCAGAGAGGGCTACTAAAAGAACTCGCGAATTGGGTTCTCTGCATCTCATATGAGAGGACACAAGGAATTTCAATAGATTCAGCGAATAATGTCTGCGCTCATTTCAAAAGTGTTGGCTGAGTTTTCCCATCTACACTGACAAGTGATGTGTTTACAGGTGGTGCTGTCGATAACAACGACCACGATCCTTCGGTTCGAAATGCTATTAATTCGTTCCCCGACACAGTCATATCTATTCTTCAATTTCCAGCGTGAGAAAAACCAGGAAAGGGAAGGGGATCCAATACTTATCAACAAAGATAATACCAACGAAAAACGTAATGGCCCTGATGCCAGTATATTTCACTTTCGGTGTTTTTATTTTCTTTTTCAAGAAAATGAATATTCAAATCAATATGATTAATCAGTCTTTTCGGACATATATTGCTACCACTGATCACGCGATTTAATTTCATCATGCTTACGCCGATAATGTATTGTAGTCTACTTATTTGGTATCACACACATACATACATATATATATATATATATATATATATATATATATATATATATATATATCTTGTATCTATATTAAGAAAATCTTGTATCTATATTGATAAAATAAACATGCAAAGGTGAAAGAAAACTAATATCTGTCATAATTATTGATTACTTTTGCTGTCTATATTTGTCTCTATTATATAAGACAACTGGTTCTTTTTGTCACCGTAAATTTTTGCTAAGCATGAATAATCAGTTTTATATTCTAAACTATATTGCAGCTTTGTGCATAAATAAAGAAGCCTAGTTCCTTGGGACAAGTCTCCCTAGCAGTACCTCCCTTATGCTCTAAAATGTCGCAGGGAGTGTAATGGTTAACGGCACGGAGTATGGAATCGGCAAACCGAGTTTTAATTTTAGCTGAGACTGCTCATGTTCATTCAACACTAACGCCCTTGGGAAAGGCATGAATCCACGCCCTGCCCTCTGTCCCAGCATCAGATATATTGACAGAATAATTGCCACAAAGGTTACCAGAGAGAAGAGGGGGCGGGCCAGCACTTGGACAAACCACTCTCCCATATCTACTGCCCAGGCTGTAATAACTATAAAGAGTTTTCAACATTGACAGTGATCCTACATATTTCTGAATTAAATTGTTTTTCAATGATTTCTGAATTTTAATCATAACAACATGCCTACCACACTAGACTCGTATTTCAGGGTAAGTGGAATTCATGCCTCTTATTATTCGTTATTTATTTCACAGATTTAACACTACTGAATTTATTACGAAAGGTATTTGAAAAAAAAGCGCTGGAACGAATCAGTGCTAAACGAGGTAGCACTGAGCGGAGTATACTGCATTGGCCATAGGCAGCAAAAAAACAGTCTACCTTGAAACTTTTCTATTTATTACAAATATAAGTTTTAATACTCATGGGCTGATTGTACTGGAAAAAAGTCTATCAATCTATCACTGTTATTTTTAATTTGAACATTTTTTCACCCGACAGCCTAAGAACCTTACGCAGCTTTTAGTTCCTTGGCTAGAATAATTTCTGTTTTGTTTTTATGTCGACAGACATTTTGCAAATAGCTTAAAAAGAGCTTTTAGTTCGGTTCGATACAATCTCTTGAAAGATTCTTGTAGTGATTGGCCGATGGCAAGGAAAAGTCAGGAAGGAAGAAGTGGGAAAGGAACAGGCGGTTTGCTTCCAGGGAATGGTCGACTTTTTCGGTTAAGTGTGAGTCTGTTAAGAAAAAGATGGAGGGGGTAAGAGGAAGAAAAGATGGAGTGGGTAAGAGGAAGAAAAGATGGAGAAGGATAAAAAAACTAAGAAAGAGCAGGTCTGGTCAGTCACTCAATAGAAATCGTCACGTGACCAATGTCTTTGGTCAGCACGCTGTGTTCGGGGTGATCAACAGGAAAAGGGAGTGATCAATGAATAAGTTACTTCTCGCATTTTCTTGGGCAGTGATCACTAAAAAGTAATTTTCAGATTTTCAAAAAAGGGCATAAACAGGGGTAAATTTAGTTCAAGCTTACAATGCAAATTCAAACCCTACTAAGAAAATCTATTTGAGGGGGTTGACAAAGAAGTTTTTTAGACATGATAAAAAGTCATTGATTAAATCTTCATCCTTTTAGCTCTATTGGTGTGCGATACATAGCCAGCCAGCCGGGTCAACATGGAAACTGAAGAAACCTATGTTGACAGTGCTGAAGACAGTTTTGGTTGGCGGTTTCTAATAAAGAAAAGGAGGATGCAGACGAATAGTGGGAGGAGAAAGAAGAGAAGGAGAAGAAAAGAACGGAAGAGTAAGGGGAGAGGCAAAGGAGGAGGAATAAAAGACATAGAAGAAGAATTAAAACTGATGATTCAGACGAAGAAAAGGAGGAAGACAACGAGCAATAAAAAGAGAAAAGGGGGACAAATGGAAGAGAGACCAAAATAATGGCAGTAAAAATAGCTAATAGGTTGATATAGAACAAATGACAATGAAGATTCAAGAAAGAAAATGAGGATACAAGATGATTAAACAAAAAAGAAAGAGAAGGGCGATGGAAAAAAAAGAAACGTAAAAGGAGGAATGAAGGTCAGGAATAACGAAGGCAATAAACATGGAGGAAAAGAATAAGAGAAAGTGAAGATAAACAATATAGATTAGAAAAAGAGGGTGGAAAAGTGCAGAGTGTCTGGGGGGAGAAGGGTTAAAGAGAAGCAGGAAGAAATAGATGGGAAGGAAGGGACAGTAAGGAAAAAGCAAGAGGGACGGATTGGAAAGGAAGAACTGAGAAGGAAGAATCGATAGAGAAGGATCTGAAAGAAGAAGCAATAAGGACGAAGCGGGAAAGAAGTAGTGTAAAAGGAGAGAGGGGGTGTAGGAAGGAAAGAGATGGAAGGAAGAATCGAGAAGAAACTGGAAGGAAGAACATTTTAAAGATGGTGGGGGAAGGAAGAAGTGGGAATGAAGGAGTGAGGATGAAGGTGCCGGAAGGAAACAATAAGGAAGGAAAGAGGGGAAATGGGAGAGGAAGAAGCGGAGGAGATGGAGCGGGGAGTATAAAGTAGGAAGGAAGGGGCATGGTTAAGGAGCTAGAAAGAATAACTGCGAAGGAAGAAGCGAGAAATGAGATACAGGAAGAAAGAGAAGGGTAGGAAGAAGTGCGAACGAAAAAAGCGGCAAACGGCGTGAAGGAATAAGTGAAAAGGAAGAAGTTGGTTGGACCAAGTGGGAAAGGTGAAGCACGAGGAGAAAGTGTGAAGGGGAAATAGGAATGAAGGAAGGGAAGGGAGAAGGATGGAAAAGTGTTAAGCGAGAAGGGGAAGGAAGAAGTGGAAAGAGCAAAAAGGGAAAAAAGAGAAAAAACGAACAGGAAGGCATAAGCGTGGAGAAAGAGGAAGGAGTGGGAAGAAGAAGTGTGGAGGAAGGGACTGGAAAGAATCAGTATGAGGAAAAAACGAGAAGGAAGAAGCGTGAACGTAGAAGTGGGAAAGAAGAAACGAAGAGGAGGGAAATGAGCATGAAGGAAGAAGTTGAGCGGGAGAAGTGGAAGAAAAGGCGGGAAGGAAGAATACAGAAAAGAAACGAGGGAAAAAGTGAGCCGAACAAATGAAAGAAAAATAATGAAATGAAGTTGGGAGGAAGATGTAGGAATGACAAGGCTTGAACGAAGAAGCTGGAACGAAGAAGTGAGGAATGATGTGCAGGAATGAAGAAACGATATAGGAAGAAGCAGGAAGCGAAGGGTAAGAAGATGCACGAAGAAAAAGAAGGGTAAGAAGGAGCAAGAAGGAAATTAAGGGTAAGAAGAAGCGGGGAGGAAGTGAAGGGTGAGAAGAATGAGGAAGAAAAAGAAGGGTAAGAAGAAGCAAGAAGGAAGTGAAGGGTAAGAAGAAGCAAAAAGGAAGTGAAGGGTAAAAAGAAACAGGAAAAAAGTGAAGGGTAAGATGAAGTAGGGTGAAAAAGAAGACTAAGAAGAAGCTGGAGGGAAGTGAAGGGTAAGAAAAAGCAGGAAGGAAGTGAAGAGTAAGAAGAAGCGGGAAGAAAAAGAAGGGTAAGAAAAGTGGGAAGGAAAAGAAGGTAAGAAGAAGGGGAAGGAAGTGAAGGGTAAGAAGAAGCAGGAAGGGAGTGAAGGGTGAGAAGAAGCGGAAAGAAAAAGAAGGGTAAGAAAAAGTGGAAAGGAAAAGAAGGTAAGAAGAAGGGGAAGGAAGTGAAGGGTAAGAAGAAGCAGGAAGGAAGTGGAGAGTAAGAAGATGCAGGAAGGAAATGAAGGGTAAGAAGAAGTGGGAAGAAAAAGAAGGGTAAGGAGAAGTGAGAAGGAAGAGGTTGGATGTAAGGACCGGGTAGAAATAAAAAGTATGGAAAAAGTGGTAGATACGAAGCCAGAAGGAAAAGGCGGGAAGCACGAAGCAGGAAGTAAGAAGCGGGAAGAAGGTGAATGGAAAGAAGAAGCGATAAGGAAAAAGCGTGAGGAAAAGGCATGAAAGGAAAAGTGGAGAGGAAGAAGCCAGGGGAAAAAAGAAAGAATAGGTGGGAGATAGAAGGCTGAAAGGAAAGAACGTAAAGATTGAAACGGAAAGGGTGAAGTGCGAAATAAAAGGTCAGGAGGAAGAAACATGATGGAGAAGCGGGAAGGAAGAATTAGGAAGGAAGGAGCGAGGAGGAGGTTGCAGGGGAAAGAAAAAAGAAGTGTAGGGGGAATGAATGAAAAAGAAGAGGACTGAAATAGAAGGTGGAGAAGGAGAAACGGAAAGTAAAAGATGGAGAAAAGACGTTACCAAGAAGAAGTGGAAGAAATAGAATGCTGGACTCGGGTTAAATACGAAAAGCTTTCTCAAAAGTTTTAATGGAGTTGGTTTGCATCAATAACAAAAATTTTTGATTGCATCCATCACTAAATTACCCACACGCACATACGTTTGTACACATATCTGTATGAGCACATACCCACAAGTGTATGTGCTGTACTGATATCAATACATATGATAACTTGTACATAGATGCGTATGACAGTGAAACGACAATATAAGAAGGTCTGCTGTACAAATGATTATTCTATTTCGACGTTCCACCAAACTGCAAAGCCCAGTTGTACAACAGGGCTTCTGATATTATCATTTCCCTCTCATATCGTCGGATTAATCATAATCCATATAAAAACACTGACGTATACGTATACGGGGAGCTTCTTGGTGTTTAAAACAGTGTTTGTCCAACTTTTGTTGTATTGGTGACACTCTAAGATGATTTTTTTTTTTTTGCGACTCATTACTCAAGTTTTGTTGGCTAAGCCGCAAATATAATTCAAGATGTATATAGATAGGTATAATTCAATAAAAAAATTTAGAATTTAGAATCAGATTCGACTTGATTTCGGGACGCTCCTAAAGATAATCAACGACACACCAAAGTGATGTGACTTACAGTTTGGTTTTGACATAATAAATATGGATTCGAAATAGTTGTGTGAATTGTATTTTTTCAGAAACTCAGATTTAAATATATGTGGAAAATAGAATTATTATTGAGGCATTAATGTCCTTCATAGAACGATCCAAGAGATTTTGTAAGCAACTCTTTCAAAGTAATCTCGACAGCGACCTCTTTCCCTTTTTCTCTTTTCTTTCCTTTCATTTTCTTTATCGTTTTTTTTTTTTTGTGTGTGTGGGGGGGGGGGTAATTGTTTTTGGAAACCCAGGTTTATAAATTGTTGGTGCCATCTGTAGTTTGAGCTAAGTGCATATGTGCCCTTTCCCGCTGCAGGTGACATCAGTACTGAATTCTCATTTGGTTTTTAGAAGTAATAAAGAGAAAAATAAAATAAGAACTTGAAAAAAAAACACACAGTTTGGAAAGCTCTGGTCTTGATAGTCATTACTACCGAGTATTGAGTTTGATCCGTACCGAACACTCCAAGCCTGCAGCCTTGTGCAAAAATAAACTAAATTAATACCAAAAAACACATAATATTGCACATAAGCATAAAACCACATGTATTAAAATACTGACATACGTCTCTTCATATGTATGTGTGAGCATGTATGTGCCTCTTATCTATAAGTGTATGTGTATCTCTGAATTAGCGTTTATGTATCTGTGTATTTGTATATGTGTTTATACATCAGTTTGTTAGTGAATGTGTGTATTGTATGTGTGTTTTTATGTGTTCGTGTGTGCATGTGTGTGTGGTATAGACATGTCAGCAAACATTTGGTATTTACTAAACTTGCCTTAGTACAGTACAAGTATATAATGAACTTATGGGCATTCTACTACTATCCCACAAAGACAGGAGGTGACAGAAGGTCGGTTCTAATGTGGGGCCTCTTGCATGTACATGCTAGCAGCATATGCTTTGGGAGGGGTAAAGCAAAAACATGAACACAAATTTGGCTGTTCTGCTGAGTGTACGTGCGTTCGTTAGCCGGCTACAGATGATATAACCACAAAACTGCTGTTGTTATTGCCGATTCGTCAATTTGTTTTTTTACTCGAAGATGGATACAAATTTTAGTTAAAAAATACCTTGCTTAACGTCTCAAATCATTGTGTAAACAAACTGACGCAAAACACAGTTTTGGTACACTGTTTCTAGTACAAATAAGATGAAAGAGGATCAAAGTGAAAGAGCAAATCTACATATCTTCATTAATGTTACCATACAGATGAGGAGAAGGAATTCACATTGAAAAAGCATTTTATGTATATTGAAATGCAGATCAAAAGACATGATTATTCGTACAAAGTTATCCCAAAAAAGGTAAACAGGCTAAGTGTTTACTTTTTCAAAAAGATCTTTATTTAGCCTCCTCTAGGTCCCGTGCCCGGGTATGATGTATCGACTGACCCCGCTCGCATAGCATAATGCTTTTTTTAGATGCACAAGCATATCTACTATCGATTGCAGTCACTGGCTGACCTAATGATATCCCGTTTTAGCTATTTGGGGGTTAGATCTAGTCACTTTTTTGTGCGAGGAAGAGAACTCGTGCATCTATGGTCTGACTCTCTGACTTGTTTCTTTATTAGGCTACGCACATATTTATGTACTAACGTATCTATTTCGTTGGTTCTAGTTGCTAAAACTCGATTCGTTTGGTTGATTCTAAATCAGAGGCGTGGCCAGCTATCGACACTTCGTCAATGGTGGTCACCTTTGACATTTTTCTTTCCAAGTTTAGACTAAAACCCAAAGGCTTGGCGAATGGGGGTAGGGACAACGTCAAGCCAGCAGGCGATCACCTACTCCAAAAATATTAAAACGTAAATATCACCTGACGCTCGTTATTGATTTGTTTAGTTGGAGAAAAAATTGGAATGTCAAGATAATTCTTAACATTGCTCTAATTCAGTGGTTCTCAAACTCCGTGCCGCAGCACAAAAGTGAGCCACAACTATCTCCCGAGTGAGCAGCATATTTTTTCTTTATACACAAACATGTATTTTGAACCTTGATTTATCTGATCCGCTTCTGTCACTAAGTTGCTCATCTAGTGGTTTTCTCAATAAATTTTGGAAGATCCCAATTATTTCCAGAGACAGATGAAACGGAAAAGGGACCATGAGTACATATATTAGAATGCTGATATAAAAGTGTTGTTCACTGACTATTGAAATGTTTTTGTCTTAGTGTTGCTGCAGATCGGTCATGTGCAATAATCATGTCAGAAATAAACACACAACGATCAAAATCGAAAACGCAAAACTGGAGAAAGTAGACCACTACATCTACCTGGGACAACGAGTCTCCATGGGATCCTTAAAAGAAAAGAAAATAAAGTTAACAGTCACTCTAGAATGGCAAGCCTTCTGGAGAGCAAACTCAACCAAGAAAATCCTATTAGTCCAAGAAGAAGAGTATACAAGCAATGCATTCTCCCGATAGCCACTTACGAGCTGAAACATGGAACCTAACCAAGAGACTGGCCCGCAAACTGAGAAGCATGCAACGTGCACATGAAAGAATCATGCTCAATTTCACTGGCAGAGATCACCAGACAGCACAATATATTAAGGGGACAGGAGTCCAAGACATCAGAGAATAGAGAAACTCAAATGGCAATGGGCTGGTCATGTTGCAAGAATGTCAGACAACCACTGGATATCACGACTCGCGGCGTGGATCCCTGGAGATCATATGCAGAACTGAGGTTGGCAGAATACAAGATGGAGAGACGAACTAGACAAATTCAGAAAGTATTGGTTCCACGACGCCCATGATAGGGGGTCTGTGTCCAACGACGAGCGATAAAAGACTAATGATGATAATGATGAGTAGGAAAGGTAGGGGCCTTGGGTCCGATGTTCATATAGTGGCAAGAGAAGTCAGAGAAAGACACAGTGGAGAAAAGGGAGATAGCAATGATCAAACAATGAGCAAAGCAACGGAAATAGAATTTGGAATCATATTTCACAGCAACAAACAACGAGAGTTTATTTACCTAATTTGATAAAAGTAACGTTCGTATAATATTTACATTGCATATGAGTTGGTTGTTAAAATATATCTTGTGTTTGTATGATTTGTTAAAGAGGAGAGAAAAGTCAGAATTAGTGTCAAATGTGAAATTGTTTCTCTGTGTGTGAACGTCGTTGTGTATGGATGGGTAAGATAAGCGAAATTCTCTTTGAGAACTAATGTTTATGTTAAACCAAGTCCTTTCTCGAAATATGTGTAGAAGCGAGTACTTCATTTGCCCTTCTGCTGGAAAGGTTTTGCCTTCTTGTTTATGTTCGTGCGCACAGAGGAAAAACTTGTATCTGTGTTTGGGCCCCGTATTGCAATAAAGGCCGTCTACTTGGATGACCGGTGAGGTTACTTATATTGCCAGAAATTCGATTAATTAGGCTCCAACAAAAACTCAGATTTCGGTTGTGGAAAAATGCTTGATTTCAAATTTTGATTGGTCCTAAAATTCACTAAATCTAGTCATATGGTGCGCTGTCTACTACGATCATTGTAGGGTCATACTTCTTCTGAATGAATGCAGGCTATTTATTTCCAGTAACGATGGGCCCACGAGTTTGTTTTTCATTAATTCTGGTTCCATATATTTTTCCTTAATTGAACTTATTTAGAAGTGATAAATAAAACGCAATGATTATCAAATAGTGAATTAAATGTTGCTTTGTGACATGGGTTCAGTTATCAAATGGTGGATTAAATTTCATCTGTTTTGTGGCTTTAATTAGAGGCACTATGGCGTGCCGTCATACAATAAAGTTTGAGAACCACCACAGTAGACACAGCAGAAATACTTTATATTTTATTGATGCTTCTATACAAAGAGATTGCAGACTTGATAAAAAATGATCTTCAAATTGATTTTTCTTTAAACTGTATTGTTTTTACTTTACTTATATCTGGAGACTTGTTTAGGCAATGAGGTATAAAACTGTTATGTACTGACACAGAGAAAATGGGTGGTACTTTTTATCCCTGCCAGTCCCTGCCATTACCTGCCTCACGTTAATGAAATATTTCGGTGCAAAATCCATGTCAGGGAGTGGCACGGATAAAAAGTAATGCCGCAGAAAAAACTGGCATACTTTTGTTCATGCAAAGACATAGACGAAGAGAAATCACGAAAACCAATTGATGAAGAGTAGATGATTGTTCATTGATGACCAAAAAGATCGTATCAATGGAAGGGAGATATTTTTCCATCACGATAACTGATTTTTTTAAAAAAAGAATAAATGACGTCAGTTAACAGGGGAATGACAAAGTGGCTTATAGAGATATTGAACACGTCTAAACACACAAAAGATCAATGCACACGCATACTATTCAGGTTGTGATGTTCAGTAAGGTTTATACAAGATATTCATACACACACGCATGCACATTTGCACCAATAATGTCCTCAGAATGATGCAAATGTATCACACACACACACACAAGCCGAGATGTACGTACAGAACATGTGAGACACGGTGTGCACTTGACCTTCATCGTTCATTAGTTTTGTAAAGAAATAAAAAGAAATTTACAGAAGTGTTTGTTGTTCGATCCTTTCCATTCTGATTTTATAATGAAAATAAATGAAAAACCAAACTGGATTTTTTAATTGATTAAAACTCAATTACTTGGCATTATGACCAACGCAAAAACTCGCTGCACATCACTGACTGAACATATATATATATATATATATATATATATATATATATATATATATATATATATATATATATATATATATATATATATATATATATACATACATATATATATATATATAGAGAGAGAGAGAGATACATAGATGGATATGAACAGACTGAGATAGATGCTAACATAAATATATACATACATGTAAACGGAGGTAGATAGATATATAATAGACGAATAAGAAGATAGATAGATATGATAGATGGATATTTCATCCGACAGAATAATTATAAATGCGTTATTTTTATTTGAATCTATATTTGAACCGATATCCCGTTTTCACACTGTCTAGGCCTACTGGCATATTCACAGAGTAAAACGGGAGGTCGGCTCAAATAGAGTTTCAAATAATAATAACGAATTCATAATGATGTATAGATAGCCGCTAGGTAGGTCTATTAAAGTTGTGTGGTGATAAAAAAAAAAAAGAAGTGTGGGGTCGCGTAGCTGTCTGTTCTCGGGAGGTGATGGAACTCAATCAAATTCAGTGTCGTTTGAGGCCATATTGAATAACTCAACATTGTCGATTTGAGGTCACATGACTTGAGTTGGCGCATACACTAGTTAATTTTCATTACCAGTGAATCGTACAAATGGAGATTGTGAGTGAAATAGAGGGTGCGCCGTTCCCTGTCCCCCAAAAGTAAGGGGTGCTTTTCCCAGGCGTTACCACAACACTAAATCACGACCTTTATTGACCGATAAATAGAAATGAAGACGGCAACAATGAAGGGAAAGACGCTAACTAAATTTTGTCTGCAGACAACATCTATCGTTACAATCAGACGCACGTAAGCCTGCAGGCATCTCAAGTCAAACCACTCGATGTCAGGATACTTTTTTTTTCATTTAGTTTGCAACTCACGACGATCAAAAGATTGCACTCTGAACGTTTCCAAGCTTGATTTCTCACACCTTAATGTGTGTTTGTTTTTGAAATTAAATAATTAGATTAAGATAAAACGTAAAAATAAAAAACTGTATGATTATTTTCAGGGTCTGGATTTCACGGGAAACGTAGATAGAAATTCAAGTTTGTTTCAAAATGAAAGATAAAAAAATCTGTAACTTTTATTCAGACTACTTTAAGAAATTAAAACGCAACTATAAGACTGAGCTAAAAAAAATAAATAAAAGTTGTCATGAAAAATATTTTTATTGGAACCCGGTCATGTCGCTCAAATCTGGAAATAATGATACAGTTTTTATTTTATTCTCATTTAATTATTTTAATTTTAATTCAATCATAAAACAAAACAAACATACATTCAGCTTTAGAGTACATCTGGATTCACAATTCTGTAATGTATACCGTTATATTTTCGTGGACATCTTCCCCGTATCGAGAAAAGGATTTCAAATTAGAAAGAGGAGTTATTCTCATGTATGACTTGCATAGAAATTTATTTTAAAAATGATTCAAGTGGAGTAACTTTTTTGTTCTTGTGACGAAGTCGTTGGATCCCAATCTTGTATAAGTACCCTTTGCGAATAAATTTAAGGGCGTGATGCAAGTTAGATAACTTCATTTTCTAGAGTTGCCTCCCTTGAAAACAGTGTTCGTTTTCAGTTGAGTTGAAATAGGGTGACTTAAATTATCGCACGAATATAAACGTAGAAAGAAATCTGTCAAGAATTATTAAAGAGATTCAATATTTCATCAAAAATCAGATCAAATCGTGGATTTTGTTTATGCTTAAGAGAGAACAATATCATCTTATCATTGTTCAAGTTGTCAGTGATATTTTCATTTTCGTGAAAAGTTAGTTGAAAGATTTCATTAGTTGCTAAAAACAAAAAAATACCTCTGCCAACGCAGTTGAAAGAGGTGTATGTATTCACTTGTGTTTTCTGTTTATCTGTCAGTTTGTCCACACAATATCTCCAAAAGTTCTCAATGAACTTCAATGACACCTTGTGGAAGAGTAGAATCCAGGATTTTTTTCACACTTACCCCCCACACACGTGCACTCATATACACCCCCTGTGTCGTCGCTAAATGTCTGTCAACAATATCTCCAAAGGTCCTCGACGAATTTCAATCAAGTTTTCTGGAAGGGCTGAACATGGGGTTTGAGGGAGTGGCTAAATTTGGGAGTGGATCTTGGATTTTTTTTTGAGAGATTTTCTTTTTCAAAAATGTATACAAACCAATCATGTTGATCCGAACAATATCATCAAAAGTTCTGAATAAACGTTAATAATATTTTGTGAAAGGTTGGACTATGAATTAAGGAAGAATTGATTAAATTTTAGGGTGGATCCAGGAATTTTCAGTGTTACATCCCCTGTATTGTCACTGTATATGAAGAGATTATCATTCAGTTTTTAGAGATGTTGGCTTTGGCAGATACGTGCTCTCTCAGTGCTTTTTAATCATAATCAATACTCATTGTGTTTCCACGCCAATTGTCACTGATGCCTTTCACAGGGGATCAAGTGACAGCATGTCTCCTCACACTCTAGCATTCAGTATCCGGCCTGGTTTTGTAGCCTGGGTGATTTCAAGTCTTCCTGGCATGTTCAGGACTGTTCCAAACTCTCTGCTACAATAATCATCTTTATCTTCCACAATCTTTATTGCAATCTGCCACGTGTCAGTCTGTCTCTGATATACCCAGGAAAAGAGGAAGGGGGTAATGCGAACAAATGAACACAAAATTCATGTTAGCCAAAGTCTATGTGTGTGCACGAATCTTCGTTATGCTGTTGGTACGTCGGTAAAAGAATAAAAGAGCTAAAATCAGGTGGAATTGAATTTGGCGGGTGTGGGGTAGGTATAGGCCTGCAAAAGGTCAGGCTGTGAAAGATAAAGATATTAACTAAAGGTGAACGACTCTGTATGCGTGTGTGTTACAATTACTACTACTGCTGCTGTTACTGTTTCATCGTACACCCAAATGGAGACACTGTTCGAGGTTGGTATAATGATCTGTGAAAATAAGGATAGTTTTATACTTTTAAGTATAGTTGTGTGGTCCCTTCACACACTTATGAGGGTTTTTTCAGTTACTACAGTGCTCTTGATTTCCACCTTAAGGTATACCGTTAACAGAGCATCGGGTTTTTTACTAATATTATTGGTAATAAATTCTACATTTAGGGGATTCCTGGGCCGTGACAATAAACACCAGTTATATAGTTTACCCAATCGACTGTGCATTCAAGGTTATGGAGGATTTTACAAGTACAACTTCAGCATTATATATCGGTAATACTTGGTTATTTGGACCTAAAATACGATAGCATATAGATTACTGAAAGTTATCCTCATTGATGAATAAAAATTGCTAGATTTTGCATTCCCAGCTAACTTCATAGCTAAATATATTATGCACGCTTCAAATGACGTTGTAAGGTACCGTGCTTCCAATGAAACATTTGGTTCTTGAAATTCTAACCCTGACCCTTTGTATGAATTTTTCCAGCAGACATAATATTTTAAGCATAAAGTTAGCTTGAAATTGAAAAAGGAAAAGTCAAGATATTTTGGGCCATCAAGGGGGGTAATTGTTGGCAATCTTTATACTATCGAATTTTAATACCAAATAACCAAGGATTACTATACATACATGTTCTAAAAAGCTTTACAGCTTTAAACACTGAACATATATTTTTTGATAGCTCCACTTCAGTTAATTATTTCTCAATATATGTAATTTATGTTATTTTCCTCAATGTTTTTTTTTTGTTTGTTTCTTTTTGTATTTTTTATGCATACTTTATTACGGTGCTATGTGTGAATTCTCTCTCGTTAGAATCATCAGTGAATTACCATTTAAGATTTCAAACACTGGCACCTCAGCAGTGTTGATCAAACATAACCTCCCTTTCAGTTATGATCTTAATATATAGCTTATGTCATTCATGTAGTTTGTTCTTTCATATAAGGTATTATCATAATATGTTATACATGGATGTTATTCTATAGTACGCATCATTTTTCTTCTTTTGAAACAAGGCTAACTTACGAAGGTTACCCAAAAACGTATTTAGCGATGAAGGATCAGTAAGTATAACAATAGACAAGACTCGTTGTTCGTCTCACTTCCATTGAGAGTTCATACACGTAAATATTAAATCCGTTGTGTCGGTTTTAATCTCAGACTGCATGCAAACCAACTTATGATATCATCTTTACGAATACTAATTGTACAAAAATTTCTATGAGTTGATTTTCTACCAATATAATCAAATGAATCAACCAATTTTTCCACTGACCTTGAAGTTAATTTTTCAACGTCGTACACCATCTGGCTTCCATCAGTTCGTTTTTTCCTTTAAATTATCAAATAAATTATCTATATATACATGGTTGAAACGAAACCAAACCTTTATATAGATAGATAGATAGATAGATCAACTGGATCGACATTTTACAAACATGTTCCAAAGTTGATAGGTTTAAAAGTTCTAGATCTTTCAGCCATCGCCGGTCATTATCAAGAAAATGTAATTAATAGTTATTTCAAGTGTAATTAATATCAGTTTTTACAGTCTCATATTCATAACTAAATCTGTTTGAATTAATTACACTTACGTGGAACTGTAATGGCTGATGATAAATATAACATATATATATATATATATATATATATATATATATATATATATATATATATATATATATATATGAGAATGTGTAAAATGAATGCTTAAGTAATATAACCGAGATTTTGTCGGAATCTTTTGCCTTGAGGAATAATCATTATTACAGCCTAATTTATTCGAGCTGTAGCCTTTGTTTTTGGTCTTTGCTTTATAGTCACAAGGATTCGGCTAAGCACCCTCCAATCTTCTTCGGTAGACTGTTGTTCTAGGACAATGGTTTCGCAACTGGGGTCCGTCAAATAATGGTCTGGCGTCAGCGATTTAAAATTTGAATTAACGCCATGAATTTTAAACCTTGGGAAGATCTATGTCCAATGACGGACGTTAAAAGACTCGAATTTCCAAAGTTTCGAAACCACTGGACCAGAGGACATCTTGAAATAGTCTATTCTCATATTATTTTGTCCCTGTGATGAGTTTTATTTACTCGTTCTTTGAATCAGAATATATAAATGGATTTTCACTACCTTGGGATTGAACCCAAGGCCACCGGAGAGACTGTGACACACAACCAACGCTTATACAAACTTGGTCGCTGGCCCGTTTTTTGTGGGTTTTTTTAGGTAAGGAATTGCCATTATTATACACTGATTCATTCGAACTGTTGTCCTAATCTTAGTTGTTTTCATATTCAGAACATTATAGCACCCATAGAACAAAAGGGCCAAAATACTGAATAACTGAAAAGAATGGGGTAGATCGTGCCTCAAGCCACACAAGCAAGTTACGTCTAATGTAATCATGTAAATTGTTATG
Organism: Thysanoteuthis rhombus; assembly: GCA_963457665.1. Lineage (NCBI taxonomy): Eukaryota > Metazoa > Mollusca > Cephalopoda > Oegopsida > Thysanoteuthidae > Thysanoteuthis > Thysanoteuthis major. The sequence continues at coordinate 64,874,541 of OY735203.1, read as the reverse complement.
AAAACAGACCCGGTTTTAGCAAGACAAATAACTGTTGAGCTTTAATGATTGATCATGAACAATTACTCCAAAAAAGTTCAATGAGTCCATTAATAGTAATAAGCAGAGAATACCAGAAATCAGCATACAGAGGGGATAGTATTTGATATTATGCTTGTAAGTAGAAGAGTGTTTATACCTACGTCAGTACAGTTGGAAAATGAATAAAATTGAAGCGATTTTTCCGAAGACTCTGCTAATTATTTGTTCTTTTAAACCGACAAGTGTCATAAATTACAATAAACATAAGGTATTCCTCACTTTACGAAAGTTAACGCTACACCACTTCGCTTTTAAGATATACCTCAAGCTCTCATAGATTTGAACTGTGTCTGTGAGCATCTGTGCTAAATCTAGATTTATTTTGTGCACATTTGAGCAAGAAGTCTACCAAGGTATCAGAGAGCTCGCAAGTGCGTTACGCTACGCATAAGACTAGTAGACATAGAACAAGGTTATTTTGGAGGTCTTGAAACACATTAACATTTCCCCATATAAATTCTTATTGATTGCTTCTTCGCTTTACGCTGATTCGACTAACGGAAAGTTTCATCGTAACACTCTACTTATTGATAGCGAGGGGGACCTGCAATTCGAATTCAAGTTATAAATCTCTTTGATTGGCAAATTAAGATGTAAATTACAGCTGCGGTCTTCCGATGTTACTATGGTGATGCCTGTGATATTTTACAAAGTCATCCTTAGTCTGACACAAGGCCACACACGTAAGGCACACAGTGAGAATTGGATTAATTATACAAGTAATTGTCTGTGAGACTAGATTGCTAGCCATTGCTCCGCGGTGAGCCGTCCTATCTCTTAAGGTACAACTCTCAATAGAATATGGAGGCTGGTGACGAAATTCTTGTGTCTGCGGCACGCGCCAGCTTAGTAATCCTTGCAAGGATCAAGTCTGGTCGAGAACAGGACTTACCTATACCCCCCCTCCCTGGTAGGATGCCAGTCCACCGAAAGGATACCTCACCCTTATCCCACAGCTTAAAGTGCACAGGAGAATTAGTCCTAATGAATCGTTTTCAAACTCATCCGTAATACCGGTAATCGAACCACGGACCTTCTACGTATGAGGCAGACGTACTAATCATTACACTATCTGAGCGGAACAACGTTGGGTCGACAAATAGAAGTACTAATGGCCTACAAGATTTGCTCGTTTACTATAGTTTTACAACGAGTCGTCTAATTGCATATCAAACTTACTATTTCTCCATGGAAAGTGTGTAATATCGGGGGTGACTGCTAAATAAAATGCCGTTAGAAACCATTAGGAAAGGAGAAAAAGATTCTTAAACGATGCGTCCACCTTCAGTGGTAGTTGTAGCAAAAGGAGTCAATTTCTCTAAAACTAATGATTCTCATAAGATATTTCGGTATGGTATTATTCTGACTAAAAATCGTAATTTTTGGCTTTTTGGGTCCATTTCCGACTTTTTTAATTCAATGTGGACCTCGGACATTCTGTTATGATATCATAAGCAGTAGATTATTTTTCTAATGACATCCCACCTTTCAATGACATTGCTTCCTACCTTCCTTTTTCTGTTTTTTAACGTAAGTGAGGACTGACCGACCGACCGACCGACTGGAAAGCGTTTTATTTAGTTGCGTGATCAAATCTTTATAAAGTGGGCACATTTTGACTTACCTTTCATTTCAATGTCTCCCTCTTCCTGGACAAGGTATCCAGTGTCCGCTCGAACTTCCCGATTACTCTCTTGAGTCGCAGAACTCGTCTCTTTGAGCTCCTTGGCTGTTTGCTTACGGATCGCTGCCTCTTTAGCGAAAGTGCAGTGATAGATTTTGGAATCTTTGGGCTTGGAATGGTCCACAGGTAAGCAACCAATCAGCGATATGAATGTTCCTGAAGAACGTTTCGCACTGTTTCGGTTGATTAAATAGACGGGGCCAATGGCCGATACTTTCATTTCGTTGCCTGGCGTTGCCACCTCAGATTCGCATATCTTGACCGATGGCTGAGGCTCACTATATTTCGACGTTTCTTGCTTTATTTCTGTGTCTCTTTGGCGGGCTGACCATTTGCCTTTCACCGTGGTCATCCTCTCGTGACTAGACAACCCAGCAAATTCTTCCTCCCTTAGAAAATGTTTCTCTTCGAGGGGCGAAGGTGATCGCAGATTGTCAGCGTGACGATCAAAACTGACTGTTTTATTTGTGTGACCCCCTCGATAACTCAGGTGGTCATTTCCTGTCCGGTCAGAATCGCCCAGATGGCCGTGATCAACCGTGACAATCATATCGCTGGACAGGTGGGCATCCTCACTCATTCCCCTAAAGGGGGTTGTTTCGGTTGGTGGCGAAGCTGCATAGGCGTGGCCAAGGACTGGCGGTGGAGACTGTGGTTCGTTCTCCGGGTACACTTTTTCTGCCTGATACAATTCGGGGTAATACGTGACGTCACGGGATTCCCGGAAATGAACGAATTTTTTTCGGTTTGCACTTCCTTTCCTTCTGATAACGTTCGTCTCGTTGTATCGATCATCTTGTAATTGGTGAGGCAAAAACTTATTCAATTCTTGTTCGTCAAGCCCGGTTCGATGGTTGATTCGGAAAGGAAATATATCTGTTTGAGGAGGAGGGCGATTCTCTCTGTCATTTATGTGGTAAGTGGCATATTCCATCATGAAATCACTATAATCAGTTCTGGGCCTCCCGTGCGCCGGTTTCGGTGGAGGGGGTCCGTATTCTCCCCTGACTGAAGAGACGGGAGGATTATACTCTTGCGGTAAAATGGCTGCTTCATACCCGGCCATTTTAGAAAGCGTGCTTCCCTGACGGGCCAGTTAAAAACTGGGCTTCAGTCTCGGTTGACAAAATCAGAGTCCGTTTTAGGACACCATATTCTTACATACGATTCAAACTGTCGTGATGTAACTTCCCGATGTTTGTGATGGTCATTGCAGTGGGCTATGAGCTGAGTGTACTCATGTTCGCGTGTGTGATCGAGGCGTGTGTGTGATATCCAGAAACATATGTAACTATGGAAATTCATACAATGGTGCCTGTGATAAATAACTCAGTGCGTGAGTGCGTTTGTTTGCCACTTCTTCGGGTTACGTGTATTATGGTGACTCTGCCCACGTGACTTTCAATGGCTTTGCGTTTCAACAAGTTGAGGGCGTGAGTTTAATTTCGTCAAATGAAAAGAGTGATTAAGCTGTCGTTGTCTTTCTCAGCTGCTCGTTATCAAAGAAGAAGAAGAAGAAGAAGAAGTAGGGGACTGAGGGTAAAATGATCTTCCATCACCCAGTTCCGGGTCCCTCCGTCCAGACATCGTCCAATCAACTCCATATTTGCCCCCCCCCCCCCCAACCAGCCTTCGTCATTCTCTTCTGTCATTTCTTCTCTTTCCCTCTCTTTTTCTGATCTCAAACATAGAGTTGGTTTCTTTCATTTCGGCTCTTCTTTCTTTACTTATTTGTTTGTCGTTTGATTTTTGGTTAGTTTTATTGTTGTTTTTTTTCTCTCCAAATAGCTCTGTCCGTTCGAGTCGTTCTCTTTTACTTGATTAGTACTGTCTTGGTCTTTTCTCTATTCCTGTCTCTCATCACCTCACTTTCACCTATTCTCTCTCTCTCTCTCTCTCTCTCTCTCTCTCTCTCTCTCTCTCTCTCTCTCTCTCTCTCTCTCTCTCTCTCTCTCTCACACACACACACACACACACACACACACAAGCATACACACACCATCATTTCAAGAAAGAGAGGGGGGAGTCTATACACCCAAATGTTTAGGGAATTTTAACGCGACTTATTCGTGGCCGAATTCTCTAAACCTTTGGGTTCCATCTCTTATACTTCTAAACACATAATAAATACATGTGTGCACACAATATCCTTACATTCGCACTCAAGTATGTATACGTACACTCATACTTATGTATGAGTGCATTCTTTTTTTATATAAGCGTGTGTGCGTGTGTGTGTGCACCTATATCTTATATACAGGGATGTATGTTCATACATATATATATATATATATATATATATATATATATATATATATATATATATATATATATATATATACATATATATATATATATACATATATATATATATATATATATATATATATATATATATATATATATATACATATATATATATATATATATACAGGGGGTGTATATATATCCATCTATATTGAATACATACACTCATACGTGTGCATTGTATGAGTGAGAACACAGATTCACGAAGACGTCAAGAATGAAGGAGCAAAGAAAGAAAGAAAGAAAGAAAGAAAGAAAGGGAGAAAGAAAGAAAGAAAGAAAGAAAGAAAGAAAGAAAGGGAGAAAGAAAGAAAGAAAGAAAGAAAGAAAGAAAGAAAGAAAGAAAGGGAGAAAGAAAGAAAGGGGAAGGTCGTAAAATGGCCAGTGATATCAAAAGATTAAAAGTTAAAAAGGAAAGAAAGGAAAAGATAAAGGAGAGACAGAGATTTTTTTCTAACGAAGGGTGGGGTGGTGTTTAAGTTTTTTAATACCTGAGCACCCCACCCTCCCTTCATCATACATACGAGCACCGAATGTAACTTAGTTCTTAACACGATATCCCGATGCTCAAAACACGAGTATCGCATTTCCCGACCATTGATCAAGACCCATCTCCTCCTATCTCGACACAATTCGACGTCACCCCTTACTGACATACGACACCTGTCTCCCTTCCTCTCTCACTCTGTCTCCCTCTCTCTCTCCCTCTCTCTCTCTCACACACACACATACACACATACACATAGATATACATACACGCGCGCACACATGAATCTTCTGACAAACTGTTTTGATTTTCATCTTTCAGTTGTTTATTGTTATCAACGCCTTTTTCTTTTGAACGAGTAAGAACTCGGTCTATAGATCTGAGAAGGGTCATTAACATGCTAAGAGTATTTTGGGGGGGGTTCTTCTCGTTGTTTTTGCTGTTCATATGATGTTTCGGTGGATACATTCGACGACCTTCTCCAGGTATACTATACGAACGTGATGCTGGTAAACTGAATTGTTCCAACATTGGATTCTGGTGATATTTTCTTTCCTGGTTATAAGCATGGATCTTCATAACTTGTCCCAGTTGAATAGCGGAAACCTCGTCGGATTAAACTCTGCATTTGTCTGACTTATACACTCTCGTTAAGTGGGCTGCTTATCTGATTTTTTCTCAGTCGCGTTAACAGCACCAACAACTAGGAGTTCCAACGCCCGAAAAACTCTTTGAGAGTAAGACCTCATCCATAAAACAATTGAACGCGTCGTATCAGTGTGCTTGTAGCAGGCAGGTGAAAGGAGGAGATTATTTGGTCTCCACCCATCGGAAAATACGTCACAGGGTCAGGTTAATTGTGGGATTGCACACGCGCATACATGTGGGCAAGGTCAAACACTGCCCAATCCACTCGACCAGTATCACGAAGACATCAAGGCTAAGCTCGCCTCGTTTATGGAGGGTCTTACTAGGGGACAAAATTACAACTGAGGATCGTATTTACTCGCTTCTCCACAAGAGCAAGATGCGACACAAGGTCGTTTTCAATGTAGGGGTTCCAGTTACGGGAGAGCTGCAAAAAATGCTCCAGTCCCTGCAACTAGTGTTGAGAAGGCGTCAGGGCAAGCCCGACCAATCCCATTTGGTGCGTTGGGACGGTGCTGCCCTGGGGCGTACTGCTCCCCCGAGACTGGGCTGAGTTATTTGGGGGGGGGTCACTGGACGAATCCTAGGCCTCATGCGCTTAGCGATACCGAGCCTCAGTTAGCTATCATCGGCCATGCGCAAAGCCAAAGCATGTACTGTGAACAGATACTATGCTCGGATCAGATACTCCACTTTGGTCCCAACTTGAAGACCGAGAAAGAAGCGCAAAGGGAGAAAAGGACATATATACTGTTAAATTGGCAACTATTAGCTGAATCTTTATCTAAAATTTTCACTGTATACTGTGAGCATTATTCACAACCGAATTGAATGTACTAATGAGGAAGTTGATTATTTTAGAAAATGAACAGTGGGCCTGTGTGTGTCTAAAATTTTCAAACTCCTGGGAAGACCCGCACATAATGGGGGCGTTTAAAGTGCTGCAGATAGCATGATGTTCAAAACTAAAAAGAAAGAAGAGAATTCATGAAATAAATAAAATACAGGTCTGGTTAGTCACTCTGCAGTGCCCAACCTCTTTTGGCAGCATCCTACAAATAAATTCAGGATGGTTCGATGGTCTAATGGATTGAAAGCGCCGATGATTGTAAGATAAATATTCTTCTAGGCGAACTGCATAGCAATCTAAACCGGATCCTAACCAAATTCGTTGAACATGAACTTACAGAAAGGAACATTGATCAGTGTTTGAACATTTTGTCATTGCTTGACACAGAAAAGGGTTATTTTTGAATATTTCTATTTTTAGTCGATGGCGATGAGGGATCGATCAATTAGGACAATTTGAAACGAACAAATTATGGTTAGTTCCAGGGCAGCCTGCCATATTCCAACCGAAACAGAATCTACGGAGGAAAAAGTTGTTATCTGTGTTTGGTGGGATTTGAAGGGAATTGTTTATCACGAATTGCTGGAATCTAAACAAACTAAGTAGTATTAACGAGAGTAATTGGCTTTATTGAATGACGCATTGGAACAGAAAAGACTCTTTCCCCAAGAAAAGGAATCGACCAGTAATTGTGCAGCATGACAACGCACGAGAGATTTGCTACTGTGACACAACTAACGATTATGGAACTAGGATGGAAAGTTTGGTTGGATTCGAAGGCGATGATTTATTATAAATTTCTGGAATCTTGGAGAACTAAGCGGCATAATACAAAAGTGAGTAATTGGCTTGTTTGAATGACATATTGCGATAGAAAAGACCTTTGAGAGAGAAAGGAGTCTGCTGGCGATTTCACAGCAAAATTGTCCCCCTTATTATGTAACAAGGGCGACGCAGCAAACGATCATGCAGTTGAAAAATGATTTTTTTCATTTGCAGCGTATTTTCGAAATGTGTCACCTTCAGACCATCACTTTCCTACATCACACAACACTCCTCTTGTGGTTAGCTGTTAGAGCTCGAGGCATCAGAAGAACAGAAGGTTCTTTAGTCATAAAATACGCAATTTGGCTAAATGTAATTTCATACATATGCAGTGTCACCAATAAAGCCTTCGAACAGGTAATGACCTGATATATATATATATATATATATATATATATATATATATATGTGTGTGTGTGTGTGTGTGCGTGTGTGTGTGCGTGTGTGTGTGCGTGTGTGTGTGTGTGTGTGAGTGTGTGTGTGAGTGTGTTGATGATGAAAATGACAGTAGGAAAGTGAAGTGAAAATCACAAGAGATAGGTTTTACATCTCAATTTTTTTTATTTTCATTCCATGAGGGTAATTCGATGCATTTCGACGAGGGTAAGCCATCTTTTTGAGAGAAAAATGTGCTGTTTACATTTGGATGCTGAAGAGGAATATGTGAATATTTCTGTGTTTGGTTGGCAGGAGCAGGAGGGCAGGTATTTCTGTCTTTGTACATTCACCGTGTAATAACGGGAGATCATTTTCAAGAGAGTTCCACTATAATATAACGCAAGTTGTAATCATTTTGAATGAATATATATACATATATATATATATATATATATATATATATGTGTGTGTGTCTCTCTCTCTCTCTCTCTCTCTTTCTCTCTCTCTCTCTCTCTCTCTCTCTCTCTCTCTCTCTCTATGTGGGCGTGTGTGTGTGAAAATATGAGAAGCAGGCAACGACCTCACTCTCGAACCAAGACGAGGTATCTATACTATAATTCTACTGGTCAAAATATACAACCATTTCGCTTTGTTTGGTCAAAATCTAATAAATCACGAGAGAGAATATTTTGGAACCCAGACATTTTAATAAAGCAGACGACGCATCAAGACTATGAAGAGGGACACAAAGTAAGGGGTCAGTTTTGCATTTTTCATACATCGTAAATCGGATACCCACTTTAGAGCCAGTTCACGCTGTTCCATTTCAATATTACTTTTTCTCAACGACGAAAATTTTCCTAGAGAAATGAAGGTCAGATTCAGTCAAAATAGATCAATTAGCACAGAAAAAAATACGTTTTGATAGAGAAAAAAAATGGTTTCTTTTTAGTTATAGCCGAATCTCAACCAAAGTAAACACTTATTGTGTAAAATGAATGTTCATTTTCATAATTACCTTAGGAACTTATTAACGTAACTAATGTCAACCATAATTCTTAAAAGAAATGACGTAATAATAATTGAACGTAGATTTTCTCGGTAACACGACGTAAGGCGGGAGTAACCATGGTAACAGTCTGGCGTTTCTTAGAATGCTGACGACAAGAAGAGAAAAATGTCGTACATTTAGGACTGTCGTTTTTATGGTTTTGTTTTAAGTCCAAAGATGATTTTCATTGTCTCTAATCATTTAAATTATGGTCCATTCAATTGTGGAGTTCTCATTTCACGCAAGTAAGGCATTGAAATAAACGTCCACCAACGAAAAAGAAAACGGATATTGTACTTTTTGCTGGTGTTAATTTTTTGACCGATTTCTTCATCAAAATATCGTAAGTTGCATTTATTATTTCCAAACTTTTTTTTTTTCATCATTTTTTGTAAAGGCGATTTGTTATCATTGGTAACACGTTATTGACAATGATTGCAGTACTTCATATTAGGACAAGTCTTTTTGGAAAAAAGTGCAAATTTTAGTTAAAATAATATACGTAATCGATAATGTATTAAAAAAAAATGGAACAAAGGCGTAATTCAAGTTGTAATTCAAGCCTAAAAAGATTATTTGAAAAGATGGAAAATATAACCTAACCTTTCAGTAATTTAAATAATCATTTGTAACTATTCTTCTTTGTGTAGTAGTATTTTTCTACAAAGATGAATATTGTACAATTGTTCGAAAGAGGTTCGCGAAGAAAGAAGGTGGGTAAGTATTATAAATGGTGTACTTAGTGAAAGCGTAAATTGTACAGACAATTTGGAACAAATAGGAAACCGTTTACTTCCTATTCACCAGAGTTTGTGTGGAGAAATACTGTTTTGAATTATTAATATAAATTATTTGATCCTTTTTACGATATTAATTTCTTCTGTATATTCACTTAGTGTTACAAATATCGAAAAATTATTTGATCATTTTTTTAATTGCTTGCAACCCCAACCCGAATCGTGACCGTAACCCTAAAGACTAACCCTAACCACTAACCCTAAATTATATCTTTTGTAGCCAAATTTGGTAAATTTCAGTTTTGAATGGTTAGCTTTTCTGCTTTCATTTGTTGCGTAATTATTACTTAACTGCCTTTTTCGTAACGGGCTTCGTTCAAGCATGTGTTTTACTTATTTGTTATTGTTCTGATGTGTTTATAATGAATATGACTTTAATTTCTCCGGTAATTTTTTTTTATTTTTGAGAAATGGGTTCACAATCGGGGGGGGGGGCGCACAGAATGCTGTTTAAAATCAAAAACAACACTTTGAGAAAAACAGAGCCGGTCCGGTTGCTCAGGGTCCTGTCCTGTGGTTTCCAGAATGTTCCCAAGAGCACTTGAAATGTTCCCCCAAAAGGGCCTGGATGAGGCAACGGAGACCCCAAATCAAATTCTGCCTAGGGCCCCAAATGAACTTTCCTATAGTGTACAGTACCATAAAAAGGAAAAGGTGCTGTTAAGGATTAAAATATGGCAATCTTTGCAATAACGCACCGGGATCGGCTACTTTTTAATTGGCCATTTTGAATAGCTAAAGCTGCTAGATTTTTACCGAAGTTCAAATAATGTTATTCTCGATCTAAAGACACCGTTTTTCGGCAATCTTTCGGTTAAAGAGTCCATGCCATTTTCAGTAGAAGTATAATCATACAGCGCATCGATCAGATATTAACACAATAATGAAAATAAAAGCCATAAATTCGTTTTTTTATTTTAAAATATTACATCAGATGAATACGATGTGGTGATACGATGACTTACCAAGGAATTTTAAATTTGAATTGAATATGAAACGTTAATGTAAGGAAGTTAATTCTACCCAGTTACCTGAATTCAAATCTACCCAATTTTAACCATTTAAAAAAATCTAGCCAATTTAGCCATTCAAAAATGATCAATCTGAAGTGCAAAGATAGCCCTTAAAAAAAGACCCAAAAGTGTGATGTACCAATAGATCCAAAAAGAAGGTTAGTGAAAAATCAACGAAGTTATCTCCCTTTGATTGCAATGTATTGCAAACTAAGCAACTGCTTTGAGACCCCTGGCCTTAGAGAGCGCTTGAAATGTCCCATTAGGGAACCTAAATACTTCTTTCAAAGGTGATGGGGTCCATTAAATCAAAACCCCAAAAGGATTCCATAGAGGCTTGGACTGAGCCTGGAATAACATGATACGATTTAAATTTTCCAATACGGCAAAAATACTAGCAAGCGAAGTCCTTCCACCAGAGTGGAAACTCTGGAAGATATTCCTTATGAATCAAGGTACTACGTTCAACAACTCAATGTTTTGTTTGAGTTTCTTTTTGAGAATGCATGTCCATCTCATAGATAAGTAAGTGAATCTATTATGAATTGCATTTTGTTCTTCTGTAGACCACCGAGAATTCTCGATAGAAAAATTACGATCCCTCCCACCACACGCTTATTTGCATTAAACTAAAAAAAATTATCCCAAAGAATTTTGTCGAAACATAATTTACTACACGTGCAAGTGGCTGAAATAGTTACTGGTGCCAATCAAAAGACAAGATTTCAAATGCTGGTTTTCTGGGCAGGCAGCAGGTCTATCAGCAGGGTAGGGGGTGGCCTTTCCTAGCTCCCAAAAATCATTTGCGCCCCAGTGAATGTGATGCTTGAACATTCCAGCTATCAGGGGGGGATATTGACTACATGGAGTATCTTTTTGGTTGGTTTTAGCCATTTCGGGGGCAATTTTTTTTATTTAGCATTTATTTATTTTATTATTAAGCGCTTCTACTCACCCCTCACCTCTCCTAATCACTGTACTCTAGTGACGGGCTTGACAGACCAATCCGACTTAGAAGATCAGCATACCGTGATACAATTAAGTAACGATGGTATAGATTTAACCCTAATTTGACATGTAAGAGTTGCTTCCCTTGGACTATACCCTGGGAGAATCTTATTAATTTTGACTAGCTTTTTCCCTTCGTCCTAAGTTTCATTTGGTTTCTATTACAACTTTGAATCAGATCAAAATTCTTCGGCAACGACTAAAAACAGCAATCAGAAAATAAATACAAATGTTAGAATGTTTAAGAAATCTCAATGAAATGTTAAAATAAAGTGAAAACAAAACTGGCTGCTGCTAGGTCAAACCCAACTCCAACTTCTATACCTTTCAAAGATGATTTCTGCAACTTTTGTATTTAATACATAAACGAATTTGAAAAATTATAAAAATATATATTTTTTTTTAGTGTTCATTTATTAGAGCCCTTACATATCTGTAAGATAGATTTTTGTATTTATGTAAGACTTGTTAGTTTCGTTCAGTCAGTGAGAAAAACTGCTACCAATCACTTGGTTGTGATTTCAACTCATGGTAGAGAGATATTATACATCTGTTTGGTTTAACATGACAGGACAAACAAACAGGGAAGAGTTTACTCCTTAAATTTGATGGGTATTTTTCTTGTTTTTAATGTTCTTGTGACAGGAGAAAAACAAAGTCGACTCAAGACTGACAAAAAAGCAACATCCAACTATGCAGGACCTTAGTGATATTATGTTATGTTACGTTACGTTACGTTGAAAAGATTTTTTTTAATGAAGTCACAAAATATTTTTAAATCTCTCAACAGTATTAAAATCATTCATTTTTTTTTTTTCATCAATTAGAAAATAACCCACATGCTTTTATTACTATGATATATTATGGTTATGATCATAAACAGTACTAGTCCATTTCAATATATATGTGCTGAAAAAAAAAAAGACTATTGTTACAGGATCTCTCATACACATTTTAAAGTTCCCCTTTTTTCCTCTCATTTGCTTCCCATCCTGCAACTTTTTTCTTTCCCACTAAAAATTGCAGAAGTGTTTTATTGCTTGGTTACGTATTTCATTTGTTTGTTCCACCTTTGTATGAAAAGTCTAACAGGCTAAGGAAGAAGTGAGTAAATTTCCACCTCTCTCACCCATTGAAAATTATATAGAAGAAAGAATAACTGATTTAAAGGGTAAAAATCAGGTGAAAACTTAGTCAGACTTGCTTTTTTCATATGGTAGTCTATAAAACTGAACATTCGCACAACATAATTGTCTGTTTGGATTTTCAGACACTCTATTGGACTCGCTTTTTTCATATGAATATGCCACAAAACTGAACATTTTTGGCATAAACTTGCACATGTGAATTAGAAAACTAGAAGGAAAAAAATCCCCCAGTTATGTGTGGAATAACAGAGCATACCGTGGTCCTTAGCCTAGTAAGTCAATAATAATTTTGCCAGTAAAGTGATATGAGGTGGTGTCCTTTTTTTCACTCTTCAAATATTCAACCCGGCATTGTGATTGATAAGACATTGTTGTTTTTTTTTTTGTTTGTTTGTTTTTTTTTTGGTCTCGCAATCATTCATTTTATGTTGGTAAACTTCGGAAGAGGAAATTATTCCCACTTGGTGAAATATGGAAATCTGTTATTGGGACCAAAGGCTCCATTTTGGCCTTCCAAAGGAAGTAGCTGACACCCAAACCTATAGGGCGTATTTTTAGCTAGTTTATTGAATCTACTGACATAAAATGGAAGACTACTTTTTTCTCAACCAAATGATCAATGATATAATCAGGTTTTATTTATTGCTCACCACATGATGGCTAAATGCATGGTCCTTTCATCTTACTACACTACTTTGACTTGACCTCATACAAATTACAACAAAAACAAACCTCCTGATAGATATGTTCTGAAAGAGAGAAAAAAAGTCTACAGGAATTATATGAAGGGAAAATACTGAAATTCAAAATGTCCACCATCTGTCCCCAGTGACATTAATCTTTTTATGGAACCAGGCAGTGTATTAAGTTGACATTTGGTAGGAGTATTGTTCAGGACCTAAGGAAGTGCAGTGTCAACTTTGAAAATTTCTTAGATGAATGAATCTTGAAGAAGTGGCAATTGGACAGGCTATGATGCAGGCACTTCAGTGGGCACGCAACTATATCACCACTTTGCATCAAGGTTCCTCATTGACACTCTACACCATCTTATGTTTTCTTGTTTATACCAAGAGGTGCACCAGTCTAAATGAAATGAGACTGAGTTCCATAGAACAAACATTCTTGACCTATCAATAGAGTTTGTCCAATAACTGACCAACAATATCAACCATAACATCGGCATGATGGACTTGAAACATTCTATGGTATGGGGATTATTGTGGCTATAACTGCTGAAATTAGATTAAGGCAGCTAATCCTCAGGGTCAAAGCTACTTTCTTGGATGTGGCAATGGTTGAAAGGGTATAAGTATGGTACCATGAAGACAAAAGGTGCAATTTGATGGTACTGACCTATTAGAAGCTTGTCAACCTTCAGGTTCAGATCAGCTGTGAAAATATTGATATCCTTTTGAAGGAATCCATCTGCTTTGGACCTCCTGGATCTGAAAATCCAGGCAACAGTAAGGATGGAGCATCATACTTTGCCAAAGCAGCTGCAAGGCTGCCAGATCAATATGTGCTGTGAGAATGCATAGGGGTGACAGATAAAATCAAAAAAAGCTCAGAAAAAAATTCATACAACGGACAAAAGATAGATTAAGTCATTTTTTTTTTAGTTCATACATTTTTTCATTTAAATCTGTTAGACAATGGTGTTGTTCTGGAGAGAGAAAGGGGGAAGTCGTCCAGGAGAGGTGTACAATTAGCGGTCCTTCGCTTTCTTGACATTTCCAAAATGGTATGTTTGTTTTGCTTCAAGCAAAAAATACAGCATAGACAACAATGTAGTCATATACAGTTACCAGTCACTGACATATGGCTAAAAATACATTCTTGGTCATATTGGCTCATATTTAAGTAGTTTTCAAAACTTCAAGATATTTCACCACTATTTTGGTGAAGTTGGAAAAGGAATATGTAGTCACTTCTGTCCGTCCATCTGTCCTCAAAATATCTCCAAAAATTCATAATGGATTTCAATGAAATTTTGTGGAAGGATGGGCCATGGGAGAATGGATTATGTTTTCAGGCAGATCTAAGAATTTGTTTTCAGTTGAGAGATTTTTTTTATTCTGCAGAAGTTAATGAAAAGAGGTGGAAAAAATTCTAGAGTTTTATTTCAAGGAAGTTAATTTTTGTAGATTCAAAGTTTTCCCCCTCATGCTTATCCACACAATATCTCCAAAAGTTCTTTATGAATTTCCATGAAATTTTGCAGAAGGGTGGCCCATGAAAAATTGATTGAACCTCTACATTGTAAATATATGAGCCAATTTTCATTGTTTTTAGCGAAAATTGCATTGACAGGGTTACATGGTCTCCGATTGCTTTCTAGTTGATTTTTTTTTTTTTAATATGACAAGGAATCCCAGGGGTTTGTTTATTCCATACTTAAAAATGTTAAGAGTCCGTGATCATTCAACACAGCTTCTGAAATCATCAGTTCTAATTTTACAAATTTTGAACAAAACTTTTCACACTATCAGAAAATTATCTCCAGAAATGAACTCAAAGTTGGGCTCAGATGTTAACTATAACACACAAACATGTGCCATCAAATACAGTATAACAAAGATAAATTCAAAGTAAAAATCACAACATCAATGCTTTTTACAGAAATTTTTATTTCATTTAAATGAAATATTGGAAAAAAAATGTACTCTTTTAATCAACAGATTTCTTTCTCGTTTTTTTTCTTTATTTTCAAAGGTCTATAATCTTCACAAATATGGGGTCTATTTGGAAAATTTTTTCATGTCCAACTAAAGTGAAAGTAGTTGTTGTAATAGTAGTAGTAATAACAGTAGTAGAAGAGATAATCTTTTTTGACCAGTAAAAAAAGATAATTGTTGTACCTGGCCACATTATCTTCTTTGAAAACTTGCCGAATCATGGACTTTTTGAACAGGATGAGCAGGAGGAAGAGTGCTACCAAAAAAAAATGTTGGCAGAAAATATACAAAATGTTTAATATACATCACAGCTCAGACAAAGGTTTTCTTATTACAACTCAAACAATGTACAAGCTCTGCTGATTTTTTTCAATTTTTAAGGTTGGTTTATTTCCAGGGGTAGAGAAAAGGTTTTTCTTTTCAATGAGGTGAGTTGGAGAAGCAGGAAGAGGAAAAAAAAGTAGGATAGAACTTTTGTTCTCCATTAAGATAACATTAAAATAGATATAAAATATTGTTGGGGGAAAAGTCCACTGAATAAATGCCAAGAAGAGGAATGGGATTTTTTTTTTTTTTTTTTTTTTTTTTTTTTTGGTCAATTTTTGTGTTATTTGAAAATTGGAAGCATTCATCTTATTTATTTGCATCAAGATTATATTAACACATTAACTGCAGAAATTTCCGTCATTGCAGTTCTATGGCTAATTCAATAGAATTTCCATTTTTATTGTGAGTGATGGCAACTCAGTTTTATCTTTGGGTTGGAGGAGGGTATTTGCAATGGATGACTATTACACTTGCCATCTTCCACAATTGATGGGTCAAAATAGACAGGGAAAGGGAGCAGGACTTTTTTAGTTTCCATAATTTATTAAAAAAACAGTGAAAGATTTTATTATGTTTATGATTGGGGATTGTTGTTTCCTCTTCCCAATTGTGAATATATTTCTGGAATAATGAAAATAAAATGTTTACAGAAAGAAGGGCCAAAATGTTATAAAAAGCTAACCCAACCATCTACATCAATTCCCACAAATTTATAATTCCTTTACACCTTTTTTTATCAAGTGATCAAGCATGTCTAGTGTTGTAGTAAGGAGCAAGTGTTAAATATATTCAACAATTACCACTAACCATAGAATATTTACACTACTTAAAATTGGCAATGGAATGTTTAAAAAAAAAAAAAAAATCATTACTGCTCAGTAAAGTTGAATGTTATCTATTATAAAGTAGTATCTGTCTGATTATCTGAGATGAGGAATTATATTGATTCATTTGGACTACGGAATACTCTTTGTTGTTTTTATATCCACAATATTTTGGCTGTATCCTCTATCTTTTTTGTTTTGGCTGTCCATGACAAGATATCCCCAAGCATAGATAACCAAAATGAGAAGAAACTGAACACCTGAAGAAAGCTAGAGGATACACCAAAATGCTGGGAATATAAAAATCAAGAAGACAATACACAAATGTAATCATGTGTAATATGAAGTAGTAGTTAGCTTCAACTAGGGAGATCATTCTTCAGAGAAAAAAATTATCAAAAGCAAAGCCTGAGGTAAAAATTCCCAAGTCATGTCAGTTGGTTTTTCTTTTAGCGATACCAAAAAACCCAGAATGTACGTACGCAAGCCTCCAGGGCGTAATTTTTGACAGGTTCTCACTAAATTTAAACAAGGTATGTATTTCTAATATATCAACATACTTTTTTTATTTTACAAGAATATTTTTTCTTAGGTTTTACAAGGGGAGGTTTCTATTCACAAGATAAGTATGATATAAAACATGGCCCTGGTTTCCGCCATAGTTTCAAAACCAGGGTAAAGGAAGAAGCAATACCGCATACTTCATAAATGCTGTCGCCTGGATTAATGACATGGAAAGAAAAAAGGAAGGAAGGGGGTTAAGATTGATGAGGAAAGATTTACTGTCTATAACTTTGAGAAGAGTCATTAACACACCTACTTAATAATCACACTTCTGTATAATTTTTTTTTTTTTTCTCAGAAATCACAATTTTAGGTAGTTAAGATTTGATTTTTGCAGGATGCATTTCTAGAGAAGCAATTTTTTTTCTTTCCAATTTAAAGTGATTTCAATCCTTTAAATTTTTGAACTGTCTGGAAATTGGTTAATCTTTAGATAAAAAGATGTTTATGGTCTTACAAGGGTGATTATATTTACAATGTAACTATAATGATAAAGTGGGCACATGCTATCCGCCATTTCCATCGAGGTACAGCTTACATGAATTATTTTGTTTTCTTGCAGGTTAGTCTTTTTTCTTTTTTTTATTCATTCACCCCCAACACTAACCCCACGCACAATGTACAGAAAGGTGTTCTGATTGTAAATTTCCAAGTTTCACACCGTCATATTAAAAACGGTGCACAAATGAAATAAAATTTTTAAAAAATGAGAAATAATCAAAGAAAAACAAGTAAAATTTCAAGACCCCTCATACCCCTTGAAAAAATGATTAAAGTAGTGGGGGGGTCAATTTACGATGTAAGTTAATGCTAAATCAGTTTCTTAGTGTCAGAGTGCTCACACTTTTTTTTCTCGAAAATCCTGGATTTTTTTCTCAGTAATTGCCACCCAACAAAAGGCGAGAGAAATTGTTTATTCATTGATCATCCCTTTTACAAAACAAAGGATTATTTTTTTTTTTTTTAATTTGTCACCTAATGCACACAACTGTCCAGTTGAGCATTTACTTGATTATAGAAAAGAAAACATACCCAAATATGTTCCAACAGAAACAGAAGAAATGACGCAATCTAATTGAGTAATTCTCATTCTGAATAATTAATGTTAAAAATGTGAGCCATGATTGCAGACGATTCAAGGGGATGGGGGGAGGGGTGAATTCTAAGGAGAAGAAAAATACATGGAAGATATGTCCAGAGTAATCCAACAAGAACAGTGAAGAGAGACATTTTCATAATCTTGTAGAAAAAACCTGAGTGTGCATGTGAGAGAGATAGACACACAAAGAGATACAAACTGACAGACAGAAACAAGAATCAGGCTAAAATCTTAAAAATGGAATATACCACACTAACAAATTCTAGTTTGGTATGAGACTGACAGATTTTTATTTTTATTTTTGAATAAGCCATGTCAGAGAAAAGCCTAAAATGTTCTCTATCAAGATAACTAAGGATAAACAAATATCTGACCTATAACTTCATATGAGTCCTCTGGATGTGATAAAGTACAAAAAGAAGTTAAAATCAGAGAAGTGGTAATCAAAGTATGATCAGAAACTCAATAATAAAGCCCATTATTCCCTATTGTTATAAGTATTATTTCATTAACAAAAGCATCTTATTACTCATGGTAAAATATGAACAAGGAAACTAAGCCATGCTAAATTGCAAATCTGGTTATTTGTTGGATTGAAATTATTTCATGGAACAAGTTACAATGCTTCTTGATTCTCTACATGAAGGACCACAAACAGGTTGTCAGATCAAGATCTGTAGATTTAATATTAATCTTTTAGTTATATATTGGGTTTGTCGAACACTTATAAATAGTCCGTTTCAGTGAGTTAATACTACACTAAATGTTCAGTGTACATGACTGCCTACCAGTCTAACACACATTAAAATCAGTAGTTCTCACATGGTGTGCCGCCAGTATCTCCCACAAGTGCTGCATAATTTTTTGCTAACACGTATTTTAAACATTGAACGTGTCTAGTAGAGACATGTCTGTTCTGCTTCTGCCACCAAACAGCCAATCTAGTGGTTTTATCACTAGATTTTGAGATATCTAAATCTTTTTAGTGACAGATGAAAGGAAAAAGGCCTGAGGAGTAGATATCAGTATGCAGATATAAATGTTTTGTTCATTGACTAATGAAACGTTTTTCTCCAATTCATTTTCACAGTACACTCCTTCATTACTACTTCATAGTGCTATGTGGAAGCCGGATGATGATCAAGTAGTTAAACACGTCCTTTGCTATAGCAAAGTATATTCATATTATAATGGAGAAGAGTTGCTGTGTCACATAAATCAAGTATATTTCTTAGTGAGCCATCATAAAATGAAGTTTGAGAACCATTGATCTAAATGGATCTTTGTGGCCAATTGTCTACCTGACAGCCTTTTGCATCAATCAATTTGCCTCTCTTCAATGACATTATAACTGCTCCAGAAATGCTATTTAGCCTCTGGGTAATCACTATTGTTCTATTCTTTGCCTACAAACATTAGGGTAAAAAAAAAGATTTTTTAAGTTGGTGTTAAGGAACTGGAAAAAAAGCAGCTATTAAAGTTGGTTCAAATCTTGACTAAATAACACAAAATTACAAATTTATATTCAACAGGCCAGACTATTAGTTTGGTCAAGTTTTTAGAACAGATTAAACAACATTACTTTACAAAATACACTGAACAAGTACAGTTTTGGGGGGTTTTTTTCCCCTCTCCCAAAAGGTGCCTCTATGTACCTCCTAGTGCAGGTTGTTCAAATAACCGTCATATTTGAAGAGGCTATAGACTGGAATAATTCCTACTCCAACTTCTGTCTCTCTGTTCGACAGGGGGTCCTAGAACCTGAGAAGAGTTCTTAAGGATGCTGTGTTCAAAAAAAAAAAAAAGGTTGAGAATAGTTCTAGTGTGTCAGTAATTTGCAGAGAGAAAGTATTGTACTCAATATATAAGATGCATTTTTCCTCAAGAAATCTTTTCAAAAATAGTTAATAAAATAGTTCTGCATCTTATGTGAAAAGTAGACTTCCTGTTTACTAATAACCACACAAAAACTATACTCAGAATAAACTTGCTGGAATGAAAACTTTTGGTTCAAAGAAGGGAGTCTTTTCATCCCTGATCGACTTGGTTATTATCCTCATCTGACTTTCTTTCTCACATCAACATTCCCATTTCTTCCATTTTTTATGAAAATGAGAGAATGCAATATTCAAATGCGCATAGCCAAATATTTACTGCAAGTGCCAAGTGTGAATATAATAGTTAATATGTTAGAGTCTCTAATGAACAATTTTCTTCATCTCAACTATCCTTTCTATATTGATTCATGAAGGTAGATTATGTACAGTAAAACAAAATTAATCAACAAAATAAAAGAATTATTTTTCCTACTCTTAGGGCCGTACTTAACACAGTGCAAACCATGCAGCTGCCCAAAAACCAAAAAATATATCTTTATTTTTTTTGTTTTAAATTTTCAATGTTTTTCAGCGTTTCAATTTGTTTGAGGTCTTATTGCTACAATATTGATAGATTATTAATCCATAAAGAACTCTAAACATTAAATCAAACATCATAATTATATGAACATTCCATTTTTGTTCAGAGTTGTTTGAAAACAATAGTCAAATACAAAAATAGAAATGCCCCCAAGTATTGCTATATTATTTATGCTACCCACAAATCTCAGTTAAAACAATGAACCATCAACTAGAACGTTTACTACACCCTATTCTCAATTGCAGTATCAACACATGAGCTCCAAGGATTCTTTAAAACTAATGGTTCAAATACAGTTTTTAGAAGCATTTATCAATAACACAGGTTCTAACAGCACATTTGTTTTTATATTCTTGCAAGACTATTGTCGGAGATTAATTGTAGCAACAGCACATTTCAGTGCATTATTTTAGAAATTCTTTTTCCATTTTATCTGCAGACCTGTAACCCGTGGAGTGTTATAATGGTTGACCCCTATAACAGCATTCTTATACCCCAAAGAATGCTGTAATAACAGAACTCTACTATATATTGATTAGAGATTTAGCAAAATAATAAACAACTAACAAATTCAATACAGCAAACAAGATTATTTTCCTCCTATTGGAGAAACTCAAAAGAAGATAAATTAAAATCACCTTTATACAAAGATTAATGGATACAAAAGATGAAATAAAAGCTTGAAGCTACTCAAGTATATTCAACCATATAAATTGCTTTTAAATCATTTGATATTCATATCAATCAAATTTGGACACAGACATAATTTTGTAGCGAACATGCTTGGATCTGAAGAAATGGTTTCTATGCATTTCTTTCGTCATTGATGTTGAATAAGCTGACCAAAAAAATTGAGCAGAGCCTTCGGCAGCCAAGAAATATTTGTGAGTTTAAGGAAATGAAAGCACCAAGTCAGAAAAGGCTGTCTGTACTGTAAGCTGACAAAAGATAAATGGGTAAATGGACAAAGTTTTAAGACAATATTTGCTTCTCATACATTCCAGTTGAAGACAGTTGGAATCTTATAGAAATGCTAGTAGTATTAGATGAAGGCTTTAGTTTAGGTAGAAAAAGAGTTAAGTGTCATCAATGGAAAATATAGCATAAAGATAGCAACACCCAACAGTAGCAGAGGGAACATCACAGATTGGAAGACCATGTAAATAGAGGAGTTTAAGTTTTGAATTGGGCTTCCTAAAAAGGCCAACTCAAAACATTTCCTCATTGCCAGGACTACTTCACAGAAATGCTAATGTAGCAGAAAATGAATATTACTGGCTGCATGTAGAAATCTTTTGAGAAAACAAGACAAGGACAATCATCTGTCAAAGAGGATTCACATCGTTATCATAAATTTATAACTTTAATTTATTAATTTGATATATCACTTTTTTGTAGCGGTATTCCTGTTGCGTAATGAGCTAATTGAAAAAATGATGCTGTAGCTAAAGGATAGGACCTGTGATTTGTGTGTTTGCAGTAAAAGTGAAAGGTTGCATTTCATTATACATCACACAACTTCAGGGTTCCATGGCTTACCAAAGATGTCAGAGATGCAACATAGTAGATGCAAGGTCCAAAGCTAGTAAAACAGACATGGAAAACTTCCAGTTGGTTGGAATGCGAAAGAAGTAGACGACCAGCCCCTCCAGGGGAAAGGGATAACTGCTGCTTCACCCTACCGTGTAATCCCTGACCATAGGCAGCAAACCTCTTTTCGTGGGTAGGCCCCTAGAAGAAAATCTAGATAAAACACTTTGCCTGACTGAGAAATGACTTGGTCTTGATTAAGCCATGAAAATAAACAAATGATGTTCTCCTGCGACAAACATCACTAGAGAGGGAAATCATTTTGTCTAAATTCCTCTAAAAATTCAGTCAGCTAAAATACTTATTTTATAAGGACCTGTCATCAGTAATTAGCCTGAATCTATATAGCTTTGCTTTCACTTTGCTAAGTGGACCTTCATTTCCCAACATTCCTATATATATATATATATATATATATATATATATATATATATATATATATGTGTGTGTGTGTGTGTGTGTGTGTAAAGAGAGAGTAGCAAAAATGGAACATCAAAAAAATATATACAAGCATAATTATTCAGCAGCAACATCTCAATGTACGGAAAAGACACAGTGGCAAAACAGTTAGTGGCGCAGAAAATGGCATCGGTGGATTGAATTTCAGCTGGGGTTGTTCACGTTCACTTCTTACTAATGCGCTTGGGAAAAGCTTGAATCCACCCTTATCCCCCTCTATCAGTAAATAGCAGATAGAGTTCTTTAGCCCTAAAGGTTATTGAGAGAAGAAGCCTGCAGCTTGGCAGTTGCTACAACTGGTCCCAAACACAGGGTTGGGTGGGAGGCTTGCAACTCTATCCCATAAAAACCTACTTGCTACTGAAACCGCAGTAGAGTGGTCATGGCCCTATGCTCAAATAGGAGTCAACAGGAAGAAACATCTATCTGTACATATTTTTCTTCTATCATGTTACAAAATAATCATATGCATTTTGTGTAAGCATTTTCTTTTAAAATAGTCAACTATATGTCAAAGAAATCTATTGTACCTCCTGCTTGTAACTGCCATTGTCTCAAAAGATATCTACATTCAATTTAAATAAATCCGAGTTGATCCAATTAGTCCAACATTATGCATATTGGGTGTTGTTCTTTCCCTGCTGGTCATCCTTAGCAGAAGTGAATCAATTATTTTATGTACAGTAAAATTATCAACCCTTTACCTAGCTGATTGCCCAATGTTTTCTTATAACAATAGAGAAAGTTTACAAGTTAGGAGTGGTTGAGACGCTTCATTATTTCTAACTTTACAAAAATAATGACAATTTAAGCATCCTAGGACCAGAAAAATTCAACTTGAGATTTGTTCTGTTTTTTCAAGTATATATGAACTTTATTTTTGACTAGGCAAAGGGTTAATGCGGTATTTTTGGTATATTTTTGGATGCACCGTGTAGTTTTACATATATATATAATTTTAAAAAAATAAAAAACAAGGGGCAAACAATGTGTTTGTCCAATAAGAAATAATCAATTATTGATCATATATCTGAACTAGGATTTAAAAGATGATTACTAAGATTTTTAAAACAAAGGTAACAAATGTTTTTACTACCACCACAGGATACTTTAAAAGACAATCTATTTTCAAAAAAGGAAAAAAAAAGAAAGAGAAAAATAATAAAGCTTCCAAACATGGGTGTCCATTGCCATTCTTCCATGGTGGGGAGAATATCATCAAAATATATCTTAGTGGGAACCTTATTACATGATAGGCATTCCACTGTTGCCAGGGTGCTGTACTCGCCGCCATTTGTAGTGTGAGCAAGTATGACCCACTATGATCCAGATGTAAGATGGTGCACTTGACTGCTTACTTCCCCTCCCCGCAGCATACGCCCATGGTTGCAAATCAAGTTTGGACAAAGGAGAACAGGTTATAGGTGGGAAAAAGAATTGGGTAGTGGAAAAGCTCCACACAAAAATCAAATGAATAGAAATTTCAATCAATCTCTAGCAAACAAGTTTTACAATAACAATAGGGGAAGAAAGAGAAGAGGCTATCACAGAAGCCACCTGGAATGGGTTTGGAAATGCAGACAAAAGAGGTATCCAATTGGGAGACATCCCAACAAATCCACAGACCAGGCAAAAAAAATCTTTTGAATGGAATTATGGTAGATTTTGATGCAAATTGAGAAATGGATTCTCGTTTTGTAGGGGGTGAGAGTAAAGGAATCTGCCCCCACCCCATTTTACTTGGCTTTCTAAAATGGGACTCTCAGAAATATTTATATATATATATATATATATATATATATATATATATAAAAGCTATAATAGAAATTGAATATCAAATCAATATATATTTGTTCAGATTTATATATACATACACAAAAAGGATAAAAAAGATTCTAAACCCTAAAATGTTTCAAGTAAGTGATTCTTTGCAAATAAGGAAACAGGTTTTTATGTCTTTTCTTGTCCCCATATGTACGGGGTAGAATTCGTAGAATAAAAGCAAACAATAGATATAATTGTAATTAACTTGGCAGGATTCACACTACACCCAGCAGAAGATTCTAGAAATACCTGCATTAAATGTTGCTACTTTCACTCACTATTCCTTCTGATAGCTTTCTACAAGACATTTACAGTCCTTCCGCAGATAATCCAGCACCAGTTGAGCTATGATTTGTAATGTCTCCTTTGAGTAAAAAATGGCCCACCCGATGCACACACATTTTTAAATAGTGTGTGTGCTTCCGGCAAGTTGGAATTAATTTATATTTAAACTAACACCTATTCACAACAAAATATTTCTAATATTTGTCTTGAAGCAAGCGCCCTAATTTCAATCTGCTAAAATATACTTTTCCTGGTAGATGAGCAGGTTATTGCCATTTAATTACGATCTTCCATAGAAGTAGATGGAATTTGAAACATGCACATATCGTTTTTCCACTGATCATATCATGACAGACTGTTTGTTATAAATATAACCAAGAAAATCGAATATCATAAAAAAAATTTTTTTTAAACTTCAGTACCCAATTCTTCTCAACATGAGATTACTTCCCCAAAAAACTGATTATGTGAGTGGGAGAAAAAATATTGGCATTTGCTCTTCTGTTTCTATTTCTATAGCAACCAGTCAATTATGATAAAAAAAGAACTCCAAATCCCACAAAAAGCATCTTTACTGTGGAATCAAAAAGCAAAATTTCATTTTCTTCACTTATTTTCAGAACACTTATCAAGAGGCAAGCAACCTCTCAAACTTTTGCTAGATCAGGAGTAGGCAATGCATAGCCTCTGAGCTAGATCCAGCCTGGTAATAGATCTTGACTGGTCCATAAGCAAATATTGGGATACTCTGCATACTTTTTATGTTTTAAAGATTCTGTGTCTTTTCAAAAGATTCAAAAAATGCCTTGATTGAAATAAAATGCAATTAAATTGAGTTCTTTGATTACTAATTGGCATCCATGATAAACAACAAATGATTTTCTAGCAGATATTCATTGATTTGAGGCAAAATATAACTAAATGTATTTAAATGGATAATTCCCATATTTCAAGCTATTCTTGAAGCCATTCATCTGGCTCATAATCAAATCAATAATACACAATCTGACACACAGAGGCAAAAAGGTTGTAAAGCCCTATGTCAAATGAAGTAGCCTTGCTATGCTCTACAGCAAACTTCAAGTGCAGAGGAAAGCAGAACCAATAGAAAAAACACTGCTTGTTTGAGGTGTCATAGTCAACAGCAGAGGAGCCAAGACTAAAGGTATTCAAGGAAAAATGTTCAAGTGGATTATACTTGGCAGATTATAACTTATATTATTTTTAAAGCAATTTAAATATATTTTTACTACATCATCTTCTTAATCAGACATGAATGCTCTAACTCAACACACTCATTAATTTTACAGCCTGTGAGAAGGTGTAACAACAAGCTATGGAATAAAAAGCATTATTTTCACACCATTACTTCAATCATTTCCAAAACGACTGTATACAAGTTTCAAAATATTTTTCTATACTATTCAATGTCATAAGTTAACACGTCTATTTCTAATATTTCATCATTTTTTGAATTTTATGTCACAGTTTATTTCTAAAATATAAGATAGTGATTTTAGATTCCAGGTGTAGGGGAAGAAATTGTAAAGGCCTGGTGCTGATTAACGAACTGACCCTTGAGAAATTACAGAGGATGTAATGAGTGCCTAAGAAAAAATTTGATATGTGAGGGCAAAAGATTTGGGGAAAGTAGGGAGGGTCTATAACTGAATAAAATATTTTTGATAACTACCATCAATCTATTGGGATGTAAGCAGGGATTACGTTCTTGTTGCAGTTGCTTTCCACCACCCT
The DNA here is from genome assembly GCA_963457665.1 of Thysanoteuthis rhombus. Lineage (NCBI taxonomy): Eukaryota > Metazoa > Mollusca > Cephalopoda > Oegopsida > Thysanoteuthidae > Thysanoteuthis > Thysanoteuthis major. The sequence goes on along the minus strand of OY735203.1, from coordinate 64,848,441 downwards.
CCCCATTTTCATCTTTTTTTCCATTTGAGAAATCAACATTCTTCGTAATTTAAAAAAAAAATAATAATAATAAACTGGGTTTTTATTCTTGATGCTGCTTTTTTTTTTCATACTGAAATATCATCATCAACATATTGAAGTCATATCAATCAAAATACATGGAAAGTCTTAAATGATTGTAGAATGTCGGGCAGACGAAGGGTCCTTCTTTCGTAGACTTCCTGGACTGAGAGTGGACTGAGAAGGAGTGCCGTCTCCAGAACTCAGGGCGCTACCATAGAATTTCTCTTGGTCTTCCTTCTGGTGGAAAAATTCTTCTTCCAATTTCTGTGGGGAAAAGAAAAAACAATAAAAGCAAATATCCAACACTGAAGAAATATTAATGATTATTCATTTTCAAATCCTCAATAGGGAAAATAAATTTTTAAAAAGAACATTCAAAACTGCCCTTTGCAAAACAATTTCTGAAGTGATTATAGATGCTGAACACAACAAAATGATTCCTTCTTCAAATGTCCTAAGTCAGTGTCAGCATGTCAAATAGTCCAAGAATTTTGTTATTGTCTTCAACAGTGATGATGTCATTGCAATGACATCCTTTCTGATATCATCATAGTGACTTCTTTGTTATTGCACTATGACATCACAGGGATGATGTCATTGCACTATACTTCCATTACGATGATGTCACCTCGATGGTGCCATTAAATGTACATTGTACAAGATTTCATTGACTATTCAAAAACACAAATGTTTGTATCTATCTACATCACCAACTCAGTTTAATACAGAAACTGTTAAACCAATTTGTGTTTAATATGACATACTAATACTCAATTTATCAAATGGTATGGCGAGTTAGCATAGAAGCAAGAAGTATTCTGTTCTGCTATTACCAAAAAACTCTAAAAACCAGCCATTCGATTGTTTTACTCTTTCTGTGGAGTATTATTCAGTTAAAAACCTAATTGAATAAAATGATCCCACAAATTGCATTACATGAAAGAAAAGAACAAAATGGAAAGAAAGCCTACTGACAGATCAAGTACTGGGTGCACTGATATTTTCGTAATGAGCATTCCTATTTTTTTTATTGACAAAATACTTAGAACAATATTCAGCAAGACAGACCTTTTTTTTTTCTTTTTTTTTTGCTGCCTTCAATAAAGTACAGCTGAGACAAAACTATTTTTTTTTCTCATATCCGAAGAGGCTCCTATCAAGCAATTCTTTTAGAAAAAAAAGTAAAGAATGATGTTCAAGTGAGACATGGTTCTATAATGTAATGTTATTAATAGCAATGAATGTAAATTGATTGAATTTTCATATCCCTTGCTTTGTATCATCAGTCGGTTATTGTTATCTGAAAGATGCTATCTCATTGTGATCACAATAAGCAGCTTTCTGTATTATGCTCAAAATATAGTAAGAATGGAATAATACTAATGATATGAACAGTCTTTACACTAGTTATGATAGCTAATGAAACAATCGCTACATAAAAAAATAACAGTAGTAGTAATAATAATCAATTATCATTATCATCATTAGTAGAATATCCATGTCTTTAATGTAATTGAAAATATCAAAAACACAGTTGCTCAGCATTTTCTTGTTCATGTTCAACCAGAATGAGCCCTAATTTTTCAGACGTATGCGAAAAACATTAAGAGAGACCACTCATTTATTAGTTATTTCCTTTGACAAATGCTACAGACAAAAGATATAGACACACGTGTGGCATAAGTAGATTACAGCATAATTTCCAGTGAAAAAAACGATCATAATAGCAATACTGAACATAAAAATTATTTCTCCATGTATTAAAAAACTTTTTTTTTTTATCTTTGTTTGTAAAGCCAATTCATTCATAATGGAACAATAGTAGTATGGACCAGTATAAGAATCCTTTTAGTAATAATCATTGTGAAAGCCATGATAATGCTAAGAGCATTGGAAAGAGAAGTTGGCCAGAAATGTGTGGGCAAAGACACTATGGAAAGACGTGAAAGAAAGTTTGTTTATTCCTTTCTCAGCCGAATGAGCAAATGAAAATAAAATACCAAGAAATTTTCTTAGGCATGCACTATATATATATATATATATATATATATATATATATATATATATATAGGGAGGGATAGAATGAAAGAATGAGAGAGAAAAGATGGTAGGCGTCAAATGGCAGACAATCCACCTGAAATATCAATAATGAAGATGGGGAGGGGCAGGTTAACAAGAGATTTTTTTTTTCAACAATCAGGTCCATGAATAGCAATACATGATGATGAAAATGTCAATATGTGGAAGAAAGATCCATTTACACATCAAAGAAAAAGGGAGGAGAGATACTCAGAGATAAAGGTATTGAGCACATTAAGAAGAGGTGTCTATAGCCTAGAGTGTTATAGCTTTACTTAGAAATCCATGTATATCTGTTTCAAAAAAGATTTTTGCATCTTCTGAACTAATAAAATGATTCAAAACATTGATTGATTCTAGGTATATCATTAGATCAAGTATTATAGATTATCATCATCAATTTTTGACTTCTATTCACCTTATCTTATTTTTTTCAGTTGCTTATGGCACTCAGGCTGTCAATCTACAGCAGGGAGTGAACAGTGCAGCTTGGAAATGAAAAACAAGCTCTTGGCAACACTTGAACTCATTACCCTCTATTTCAGAGAGAAGCCAGATTAAAGCTCTAACCAACCAAGTTATGAAAACTAGTTAGCTAGCAAAAGTCCACATTAAAGCTTTAAATCCACTCTCTATCACGATCTCTCCAGGTAACTAGTTCTGATAGCTCAGTTGGTGAGAAAAGTAGGGCATTAACCTGGCTTCCCTCTGGAATAGAAGACCTCTTTATTTTCAACCTGTGCCGTTTACTCACTCTCATAGATTGATGGCCTGATTTAAGTTGTCATAAAAAGCAAAAGAAAAAATTAAGATGAAGGTGAATAGTAATCAAAAATTGAAAATAAAGTAATAAGCATCGACTTGCAATATGAATAACCTTATAATTAATAATCAGAAGTATGATAAAATTCTCAACACTAAAGATAATTGAAATTCATCCTTGTAAACAACTGAAAAAATTTAAATCAGAAAAATTCTATCTTGTTTTCTATTTTTCTTAAACAATTTTTTTTCTTTTTTTGCTTTCTCTTTCCCATTTTTGGAGATTTACTGACAATTTGATTTATATAGTTTGGTTCTTTTTTTTGTCTCCCCACTTCCTCTGCTTTAAATGGAGTTGGCCAATCATTCTTATGAAAAAATTTTTTTAATATTCATTAGTATAAGGTAATTACACTTTAAGAAATGGATAGATCTGAAGAGCTTCAAACTAGAGTGAAGACTGGACAAAAAACATGACAAGAGCAACTTTATGCAAAAAGAATAATATTAAGAATAATGAATTACTTAGTTCTTAGTTACTTAGGAAATACTGGCAAAATTTGAAACAAAAGAAAGTTATGAAAGCGGAAGAAGCAAACTATGTTTTTTGGAGCTGTAAAAAAAATGAGGTGTCATAAGTTAAAGAAGTTTCCAGAAAAAGGAAAAAAGTTTCAATTGAAATAACCATGATTTGTATAAATGTTTTGTGTTGATTCTTGTAGACTCCTTGAGGAATATGTGGCCGCAACCACTGCTGTGGTTTCAGTAGAAAATAAGAGTTGCTAGCCCCATGCCAACCCTCCTCCTTCACCTAGTCTTGGGACCTTCTATGGTCTGCTGATGTTTTCTATGCTAGTAACCATTACACCACTCTGAACTTCCATTTATAAGTGTACTTATTACTTTTACATGACATGAAGTGCTCTGTAATGAATTTTAAAATACGTCCATCACTAGAAGTTGTGGACAGTTGTATAGGATAGAAGAAGACAACTGCATTTGTCATGAACAGATTAACAGAAAACAGACTTCATTTTCATATAGGTAGATTAACTTTTTATCTTACATAATATTGATATTTTTTGTCTAGCAATTGTCGAGGGAGATAACTGATGATAGAGCTTGTTTATTTATGCAAATGTGTAAAAAAAAAATTTTAAATCCAGATTCATTCTAGTTGAACATGAATAAGAAAATTCACAGCACACCATGTTTTCTACTTATTTTTTAAGTACAATTTATTGAAATTTTCTGACAGCATGAGTAAACTAGTATGTATATACTGTTAGCAGAAAACCACAGTTATGAGTATAGAAGAGAATATTTGATACAAGAAGTGAAGCAGGTTCATTCTTCATAGTAATTCCACAAACAAAATTCTAAAGATTTGCGTATGCTATGTAATACCTGGCCTAGTTTTTGTCCAGTGTCACTGGTAAAAACTGTATACAATGCCCAGTTTGCACTAAGGAGAGAGGGGTTCATGAGACTTGGCAAGGACAGGGAAATTTCTTATATCATCTACATGTAGGCTTCTATGTTGAACTGATCTTGTGTCAAATTTGCCTTTTTGGGAAGGCAAATAAATCTCATACAATGTACTATTGGATAGATGAATTTTGCTAAATAGGATAGAACAGAATAGTTTGCTATAAGTAGACAATCAAATAAAGCAAGCCTCAAGCAGATTAGAGCCCTAATCCTTCATTAGCAAAGGGATTTTTCTTCTTTAAACCTTCAGGACACAAATTATTTTTTTCGAGGCATGATTAAGTAATATTATGGCATAAACAATTTTTTGTTTGATTTTTTTTTTATGATGAATTATTATTACTCAATCCCTGGATCAGATATTGAAATCCATCAATACTCTGGTTCAGCAGGAACAAAATAACAAGAATCAACTAATGTATCCCCTAGCAAAGAAAGCCAAAGTATAAGAACAAAATAGGCACTTGAAGAAGGTAAGAGAGTACACAGATGAAATTTTGTGTCTATAACAACCAAAATGAGAACAATAATTCAATGCATAATTATGGCATAAGCAGTTTGATATTTGATTTTATCGAAACAAATCTCATCTAAAAATGTTATATAATAAAGAATGAACCAGTGTCGAATACAGTTAAATATTCTCTGTACAATGCAAATCATTTTAATCATATCACACTCCTATAGTCGTAGTGTCTCTAATACAAACACTTTCAAGTCCAATCCAACAATTTTATTCAAAAACATTTCTTTCAACTGTTTACATGAAAGTATTATAACATTCAAATTAAATAAGGACATTGACTTATTGAATTAAACATTTTAAAAATACAGGAGATAAATTAAGTGCAAAGTATGCAAGGTAAGGATTCTATTCTAAGTATCTTCTTCAAACAGCAATAGACTTTCTAAATACAAAAATCAGCAATGAAACGTGACCAAAGTGATATTCAATATAGTAAGTATCACCTTGAACAGGATTGAAAATTTCATGTGACAGTTTGTTTTTTTTTCTATTGCTACAACTTCCTGACCCCACCTGACAAAAATATTTTTAGCCAAGTGATGAAAGAGGAAGCTAATAGTATTGTGTGTCTGTGTGTACATGCTGCACAAATATTTATAAGGGTCTGGTGTGTTCGACTTCTACTTTTTATGGAAATCATTACAAGAGAGCAAAAATTGCAGTTGTTGCAATGCAATTATTAGGGAGATTCCAACTCAACTAAAAGCAGAGGAAGTGAAGAGACATAAAATTGACCTAGCTACATAAATCAGAGAGCATAAGTAAACCAAGAATAGAAAAATTAATAGAAACCATAGGATGCAACACAAAACTTTGGTGTATTGTTTCCTTTCTCCCACCCCCCAATCAAATTTTAAATCCAGTCAAACAGAAATCACGTACAATATCTCTATCCAAAAATTCACCCACATTCTGATCAATTTGAATAATATAACTTTTTTTTTTTTCTTTCAAATCAAAATCCTTATCATATGATAAAGTGGCTACCCAACTACCAACTGACTTGTTTGACAATTTTGTAGCCTTACCTATACTTTGATTGGTTCTGTAAGTATCTGCATGATATCACTTTTTGATCAAAATTCAACCACTGGAAAAACTACAAATTTCTATGTAAAGAGGAATAATGCAAAAACTGGTTCTGTAAAATTCTGTTTGTTTCTAATAGATATAAGAAAACTGACAAAAAGGATCAGTCCTTTTTCTAGTTTTGATATCAAAATTTTGTTTTTGTTTCTTTTGCTAACATTACTGGAGTGTTTTAATAAGTGAAAGGTAAGAAAGTGGTGTTAAGAGTAATGCAGCAAGTGAATGTGACATGACCTTTTCACATCATCAAAGCTGATGAGGAAACTGTTTTTCTAATTTACAATATATGTTAACAAAAAGCGTTTCTCAACACTATCTAAAATACATATTTTACCAAAATGAAGTATCTTGGAAACAAATATACATATCTTTCAGTAATAGAATCACAAATCCTGTTTCAATTATGTTTTGTTATTTGGTATTTCTGATTTTAAATGTGAGGAGTTGTTTCTATTTGTTTGTATGGGGGTTTTTTGGGGGGGGTATTTTTTAATAAATACAAGCCATTCTACTGAAGTTTACACCTTAATCTTAGGTAAGTGTAAAACAGTAGATTATTTGGATCATGTGACTAAAAAGATTCTAAGGATCTATCAATTGAAAAATGTGATAGAAAAGCAATACAGACATAGATTGTGTCGTCAACGGATTATTCAAAGACTATTATATTCTGAAAACTGATGAATTTTTTAAAAATATGTGAACAAGTCAGAGGGTTTTGATAAAATAAAACAACCATATTGAAACAAAGAAGAATTCACCATGAATTTTTGTACTTCCGGAGAATTATACTAAGCGTGAGCAAATCAAAAGTTCAAAGAGATAATTTGACAATATCTAAAATGATAGGCACCTTAAATTAATCAATTATGGATTGCTAGGAGCAACCAGATTAACAAAGATCAAACCCTAGAATAAGACACTTGATTTCAGCCACAAAAATGCTAACTTCGTATTTAGCCTTTAGCACTTAACCTTTTCGAAGGTGCTAAGATTTTACGCACTTAATAACTTAGAAAGCCTGCGACTTGTGTATCTGTAAATGTCTAATTGAAATTGACATAACACAACTATGAAATTCAGACACGTTCTCGTTTGGCAATCAGATTTGCCTGCATTAGCAGGACAAACTTTTACACAAAGGTAATATAAATTATTCAAAATCAGAATCAACTACTTGATAATGTAGTTAGGCCTAGGCTAATTCTTTTAAAGAAATAGAGTCAAGAAATAATGTGATAGCAATGGGAGGAATCACACTGGTGATGATCACTAACAAAGGTCACTTACCTCTACCCAGGTAGGGTCAGCTCTGATTCTGACAGCTATAAATAATCACAAATCTCAAGTTACTCTCCACACTTCCTCTCAACATAAAGATAAGCCCCCAAAATAACATGGGCAACAGTCAATTCAGTCAACAATACAGACTTAAAGAAGAACTAACAGAAATATTGGTAAAAATTCTTGGGCAAGCATGTTAGACTAAAAATAGAGACAACCTCAGTTGGTATCAACAAATGCCATCATGTACATTAAAAAGTACATTCTTTCATTCCGGTTTGTGCACATCAATAACAGAATAGAAATATTTTGTGACAAATTTTCGTCTGAAAAGGTATCAGGTTTCTGTAATTACTGACCTACACATCCAATCACAATAAACAATGACATCTTTTAAAAGAATAAATCTCCAAGAACAAATTTTAACAATCCATGCAAAACTGCTGACACATAAACACAGACTAATCATTTCATTAAGCCAACCAAATGCAAAAATTGTCGATATTAAACACAACAGAATATTTTCAGTGTTTATTTTTTAGTACCTGCCATTCAAGTTATTGGCATTTCCTGTGGTTATACAACCTCAGGTTTCCTCACAATCAGAAAGTAGAGTATAAAAACCTTCTGTAAGCTGAAATGGCGTAAATCTAAGAATCAATCCGAGATATATTCTGGTTAGTACAGTAAATTCCTTCCAAAATTTTCTGTACTTTTTCAGAACTGCACTGTTTGAGATCTTGATTTAGTGTGCTTTTTTTTCCAGCTAATACTTACATTAATTTGTACAGCAATACCTAATGCTACTACATCAAAAACCGCATTATTCAAGGTATTGCTGTACTAATAATTCATATGGGAAAATTCTTCTAACATTCCTAGACCCCTTCAATGATGATGATGGTATGTTGGGCCGAGTCATGGGAGAATGGTGAGGTAGAAGGTACACAAGTCTGGAGTATAGGAGAGAGGAAGAGAGAGTGCCCCTCTAATTGGCTCATAGCAAAACAAATGCTGAACACTATCTTGAAGCAAAAAAGCGCAAACTTTTGAAAAGCAGGGGAGACCTGTACAGAATTTTGGTGGATCAATAGTCTTAGATATCAGATGAATAAATTTAACTTTTATCAGGGGTGGGTAGGTGTCATCTCCTCTTTTTCAACAAAATTATTTTAGCTGGAATGGTTCACAACCAAACAACTAGAATTTCAAAAATAAAATAAACTAGAACCAATACACTAATTAGCCGATACATTATGACCAGCTATATGTGGTAAGAATGACAGCTACTGTAACAACTGTGGGTGTCAAGGTCAAAGGTATATGAGCAGGAGAGTCAGCCTCGATTACTTCAATTTCATGTGTCAAGTCCCAGAGTTATGGGCAAGAGGAGAGATTTGACTGACTAGAAGACTAGGTTAAAGTATTTCCAAAATGGCATGTTGGGAGCTCACATTCAATTGTTGTGAGTATCTATTGGCAGTGGTCAAAGGAAGGAAAAATCAACAACAGCCAACAAGGAATTGGGCAGCCAAGACTTATTGATGTTTCTCAGGTACATGGGGGAACAACGCCTTATTAGGTAGGTAGTCATGTTTTGGCTCATCAATGTATATTGTTTCCTTTTTAATGACCTATTTTTTTTAACATACATAAAGATGAAGCTTTTCTAGCAAAGTAAGTCCCATCGAGAGAAAACCACTTAAAAAAATACTTTTAGAAAGTGCACTGCTGCTTGAAGATATTTAGAAGGCTATGAGCAATACGTAAGACTTTCCAGACATAACATTTAATGAAATGGAATAGATTGAAAATGAAGAAATTTGATATTTTGAGAGTTCAAGATAAATTTATTACAACTGGAAGGACATTCAATTTTTCAAAATTCTCATTTTCTAATTTAGTGATTTACCAACTTCAAATGCCTAAAAAAGACATCTGCAATCAAGTAGAGTCGTGCAGTAGTGGCACTGAACTGCAATTTTAATGGGTTTCAAATTTCAGGGGAGGGCGTAACTGCAATCAGGTGTGAGTCAAGATATGATTGTACTGTAAATCTTCCTGTGAATACCTCAACAGTCAAAATCATCTTGCAACAATTTACTTAATTTACATATTTTATGGAAAAGATGCAGAGTAACATAGACAAAAAAATATCAAACAAGTGGTAGCACTAGTAAAATTCATCCATCCAACTGAAGTTGGCCATAATATCACAAATCAATATTGATTAGTCTTTCATGAATAATTGAATCTCTAGATCATAATAAATATGGAATAATTCATGCCATACATGGATGATGCAGACTGTTTGTTGGTGGCTGCTGTACGATGACAAAAGGAAGGATTTCTATTTGATTTTCAGGTTTCAAGATAAAAAGTGAAATAGTGAAGAATATACATCGCAGTAGCCAGATAATTTGGGCCAAAATAAGGGAAGTATTATTTTTGCAACAGTAATACTCATCAAGAAGAAGACTTGAGTTCTCTCCAGAATAAAAATAAGGGAAAAACATTTTAAATCAAAAAATTTATTGAATAACTCACCTGTTTCCTGGGAACCAGTTGACTTTTCCATTCCCTGAGTTCATTCTGGTACTGGTCATCCAATTCTTTGATTTTCTGTGTTTCATGTTCCATCAACATCTTGCGCTTTTCAGCCTAAAAACAAATATTTTTTTTAAAGTGTCAAATCAATCTTTAATTGAGACAACAATTTCTACTCAGCAGTTCCAATACAGATTGAATCTAAGCTTTTTGTCTTCATTATCTATAATATCATTCTGCCAGTTTCTACCTTTTTATATTTGAATGCTATGCTTAAGAGTGTAGGAAGGAAGAGAAGAGAAAAGGAGATAATTTACTGAAGAAGATAAAATTTTTGCACATAAAACTAATCCATATTTGGTAACATTTAGACAGGCAACAAAGATAGGAAGGGATAAAGAAGAGAATGAAAAGATACAGGGAAAAGGTGAGAGAACAGAGGCATGAGATGATGGATAATCTTAGTTTTTAAAACCTGTGGAATTTCCACTAGTTTAGTATTAGTTCAACAAATATTCAGCAAGATAATGAGATAAGTGCCAAATTCTTCCAATATTTATGACAAACTTTTCTAAATTCAGTTCTTCTATTTTCAGCACCAGATCCAAATTAGCCAAAATGACTGTGGATGATAACTGATGGCTACAAACCACAAAAAGAGACATACTGACACTAAGTCAGATAAGCAGTACACAAAAATCAAACTTGAAAAAAATTACCTGTAACTGCTCAAGTTCTCGAAGAGAAGTTTCATTATCTAGTAAAAGTTTATCCCACTGCTTTTTATGTTTTGCTTCCAAACGGGCAGCTTCAGACTTCATTCTCTTCTTTTCATTTTCTTCAAACTGCAAAATAACAAAAGAGCTTTTACAATCACTGATCAAGCAAAGATACACAATCAACAAAAATTATCATTCTTCAGCCTTCAACATTTCAATTTAAAGCTAAAGATGTTCAAAATAATTCTTTTGAGCATCGTTAATATTTTTAGACCAAGAATTTCACAAAAGGTTACACATGAAAAACTCAGAAACAAAGAGTAATCACACTTTAAATGAATGATGTCTTGATGGAAAATTGAATGAAATATTTATAGAAACTGATATATCAGTATAAGAATATAAGAATCTACACTGTAATGATCCAATTTCTGAATGTTTATTAAAGAAAAACAGATTATCATAACATGATCTTTATTAGCAAATAATGCTAAAATGCTCTAAAAACTAAATAAAAATGCATTTTCTAAATAAGTTTGATGTGAAATTCTACCTTGCAATCAGATAAGCCATATCATGTGGTGAGAATTCCATTTTCAGTTCTCTCTTTTACTTCATCATTCAATCATTACTTTTTTAATCAAAATTCATTTTAGAGACAAAAGGGTCTTTGATTAGAGATAAGGAATCACTCCAAAATCATAACAAAAAAGACAATGAAACATGGAAGTATACGTTTTACTGAAAATGGTTGTATAATTCCTTGAAAATTCATCACTCTGTTACAATTCATTTATACATAGGATTTTCATGTATCTAAATATTTTCAGGTGATAAAAATTTCATCTAAAAATGTTTAGAAATGGAGTAACTCTCCAGACACTCAGAACAGATGAATGCAAATCCAGTATCAAATGATTTTGGCAAGTATCATCAGGAGTTAAATAATAAAAAGATTCTGACAATAGAATGATTTTATCTATTACCTGTTTCATCTTAACTCGGTCTTCTTCAGGAGATCCAACAGTGCTCAGACGAAGACTCTGTTTGAACATCTGGGCTCGCACTTTGGACTGGTTTTTAATAACTTTCGGATGACGCTTTTTGTCCAGAAGTTGATACCGCTGAGATTCCTCTTCTTTAGCTGCATTGCTTCTCTTCATCTGATCAATTTCCTGAAAGAGAAAATTACAATCATCTTCTTTGTTAGCCAAATAGAATTTTTGTAACAAAGCAATACACTTTGATGGGTAAGTCAGTCCAAAAGGTGTCAGCATCAGGTAAAGGGAAAATATCTATTTTTGGATGATTTCTCTATTTTTATTTAGCATAAAGAATTCAAAACAAAAATCCATTATATGAAGTAAATAGCTTTGTATCTTAACATACAAAGAAAAGATTCTTTAAATTTATAATTTGTTTCTGTTCATACAACACCAGGCCATTTGGGATTGCCAGAAAACCGGCTAGTTTGGAATCTGGTGGGCTTTGCAACAGTTTGCCACTTGATCATTCTTTGCTTCAATTTTGTGGCATAGTTGAATTGCATTTAGAGAGATTTGCAGATAAATATTGATTAGACAGACAGTTTTTCAAGGGGATTAATTTTAATATACTATAAACTGTTTTATTCCTTACTTTTCTTTGTTTATTTTTTACTGTATATTTTATTTTCAATATTTCAAGAATGTTAAGAGGATTAACAAAGATCAAACAGACCCTACTTCTGAAGTGCATTAATTCATATCTGTTAGATATAATGTCTTTGTTAACTTTTCATTGTTTATTTTTTATTTTAAATATATATTTAAAGAAATCCGAGTCACCTCTGGTCTCAAGCTTGCCAGATAAATGGTCCAGTACTGTACACCCAAATAATCTATAATGCTGACCAGAATATTTTGGAGCCTCTAGAAAAATTCATTTAAAGAAAAGGAATACTTCAAATTGAAAAATTTCCTCACAGAATAACAACAATAGTTATTTTGAAGGATCAATTTGGCAATCTTTTTTCCTTGTATTTCAATCGAATAACACATTCTAAAATTATGACTGATGAGAGGGCTACACACAAAAGTAGTTTTTCAATCATAAAGTCTTGTTCCAACTGAATGGTATTAAAAAGAATATGCAGCTGTATTTGCAGAGAAAAGATAGTGACTTGTTACCTTTTGGTGCCGATTAAGCATTTGGTGGCGTTTCAAGAAGAACAGGTCCTTTAATTGGCCTTTAGCAAGTTGATGTTTATCATGCAATTGGTTCTTCTCCATTTCCCATAGAGCAGCTTCTCGCGCTGCAAAAAAAACACACAATGACCTAAGAATATATTTGACAAATACAACATATTGCAGTACTCATCACACAGAATTCAAAACATTAACCTTGTCATGGAAACAATACAAATTCTTTGTTTATCAACTTTGGATATTTTTTTCTTTAAATAAAAATTGAATACATGTTCCGTTAGTCACTCAATAGGAACCATCATCTTTTGGCAGCATGCCATGTTAAGGTAATCAATTAAAAAAGTTGAAAGTAGCGGTGAGGAATGAATGAGATACTTTTCACACCTTTGGGCAGCAATCACCAGAAATGTCAGAATTTTCAATAACAAGCGGGCATTAACTGGTGACCAATTCAGCATACATTTCCATTACAGATTGAAGAACTCACAAAAACCAGGGTTGGAGGTAAATTTAAAAAATGAAAATAAGAATTTTCAGAAGGTATATAGTAGATGACTACTGCAAATTTTCAAGGCTATAGCACTTAAAATCTGAAAAGAATGGGTATTTTTTGTGCAAAAAAGCCACAAAAAAGTACTTTTTCAACAACAAAAATTTCAGACCAGGTTTATGAAATACTGATACAAATTTTCAGCCATTTAGGTTGATTGGTGCTGCCTGTGGAAATTCCAAATTACATCTATGTGTATATATATATATATATATATATATATAAAAAGAGAGAGAGACATACACACACACGCAAATGTAATCTACATTGACCAAAACTTGGAGAGGAAAAAAAAAAACGATGAATAAAAGGAATTCAGGAAAGTATGTTTTTTTTAAGTAATTCCAGTTGAAACAAGGAGTTGACGGGGTGTTATGCATTAATCTCTCTACAATAAGGTTCCCAACAAATAGTTTTATTCATCAGCAAACATACCAGTTTCCATTACAATTTAATGTTCTATCAACACATCCTTCCATTGTTATTTTGTTGATTCTCCTCTTATATTTCAATATCTGCAATTTCATTCGGACAGACACAAGATAAAATAGAGATAAAAAAATTTGAACAATGTTGAGTCATAGTCATCACCATTATACTATGACTATAACTGCAGTAGATCGATAACAGTAAATAATAAATGAATTTTGTCATCTATAAAAGAAATCCCAAATCATTAAACCTCATTACAGAAGATTCTAAACAAAGAACAAAATATGCTTCTTTAAAGACATAGAGAACCAACAAATATGAAAGTATGTTGTTTAAATCTCTCCAATAAGCATATAGATACACTAATATCAGGCAGAAGTGTCAGGGAACGATATTTTGATCGTAGGCAAAGTGCATAGAAGTGCAGATTGATACATAAATAATTCAATCCTATTTGATAGGTACTATGTTAGTTTTAAAACAAACCACCAACTTGACTAAAATGTTTGATAATCAATATCCTGACCACAGTCAGGCTTACTGGTTGAGTAGTAAAAAAAAAAATAAAATAATTTTAAAAAAAACTTTATGAACTATCCTTTCAATTCATATTTCTTGCACCATCCCAGAGCGTTCCAACAGTGTCTGAGTATTTCTCTCATTTCATAATACTGACCCCTCTACAAATAATGTTGCTTCCCATCCATAAATGAAATAATGACCAGTGAATGTTTGAAAACACTTGGGACTCAAACCTACAGACAATTTTCTTACACACTCCATAACCTTGTATGAAAACAGGAGAAATTTACTAAAAAATGAATTGATAAAATGATCCTCATCTACCATCTTCAATAAAACCTGCTAAAAAATGTTACATTATTTAACATTATTTAAACTTCAATGCAAAACATCCCATGAGGAAGAGTTTCTATCTGTGAGCAATAAACAATCCTAATATTTCAGAAGGAAAACCATGTGCATCCTGACTCACCTCGTAATAATTGCTGTTTCTGTTGCAAGTACTGACTTTCCAAAAGAGCAATTTTCTGTCTGTGCTGGTCAGCCAACTGTTTCATGTGTTTTTCCATACGTTCACGTTGATTTTCCAAGAATTGACGTTCCTGAAATTGAAAATAAATATTACAAATAGAAAAATTGCAACAAGAAAAAAGTTTTGAAAATTTGTGAAAATCCCACAAAATATAACCAAATGCCAGATTCAATATTCACCAAGTTAGAGAAAGAGTAAACCACTGGAGAATAAATAGATAGCAGAGATAATCAATAATGATGACAGATATTAGTTTCATTTACCTTTGTATGTTATTATAGATACATTTCATAGATAACAGATTACTATAACAAGAAAAGAAAATTATATACTTTAATTGAGGAAATATATTTGCATGAGTAATGATATCTGTAAACACCTCTGGAAATTCAACAGGCCCGGCAAGTTATTACTACTACAATACCACTTTTTTTTTCTTTTTTTTTCAATGCTAATAATAAGCATAAATTGAAAATTTATTTACAGTAATGTTTCTAAATATATTTTCCTTCAAATTTGTTTTTAATACTTTCACTTATGATGTCAAAATTTGTATAAATTTCTTTTAGGCTTCTATTGGTAGAATTGCACAAAGTAGTTTGTATCTTGTTTTTTATCTTTTGACTTTCACTTTCTGGGAACAATTTGCTTACAAAATTTTTCAGATTTGTTTTTTACATTTCAATTTGATTTATAAATATATCTAGGAATTTGTTGATTCTTTACATTCCATGCAATGTGTAGCAATAGTGAAATATTTTTATTATAGGGATTATGATTATTATTTTCTCCCGTGTTAAGCTTTTCCTTTCTTACATCACAAAAATCTCTTCCAGTCAAGCTCAAAATAAATATATCTTGGTAATACTGAATAAATTTATCACCATCAGCTTTTCAATGTTCTTGCAAAATCATTTAGATGTCAATCCAGCCATTCTAATCACGTATGTGATACATACATTAAAAATATGACTCCATTTGAATGATTAAAAAAAAAGTTCCTGAACTGCTTTGGTAGTTATGTAGTTATTTTATTAACCAATTACAATTAGGAGACATTTAAAGTATATAATGAAAAAAACTAGAGAAAAAGTTTGGTAGGTATTTTATCTAATTTTGTCTTTTCCTAAATTCTGTCTTATCAAGTTTTCAATGTTTTCTCTATGCATGCCTGATTAAATTACTGAGCATGAAGTCATAAAAGTGAAAAGATAATGTTGTAACACATTCAGCAGCAGCCAATTCTTTTCAATACTTTTATTCAACTCACTTCAGGCAGCCATTAAGATTGATGTCAAGTCATTTCCTATTCATAGAATTTATTGTATAATCATCTGCAAATAAATATTTTTAAAAAAATGCTGGATAATTAGCATTCAATATACCTGGAGTAATCTCCCTTGAGAAATCAGAACATTATAATATAGATTATTGGGCAGAGACTATTACTATCGAACTGTAAATTGTTTCATTTTAGCGGTATTATTTCAATAAAAGATCAATAAATTTTTCTCCAATTTTTAACTTATGGTTAGATAAATAAATGAATAAGCACACACATAATTGCTTGATATTTATGATATTATAAAAAGTCTCCAACTATCTCTGTTGACTATGGAACAAAACAGGAGTGACTTCTCCAGGGTGCAAGACAAAGTGAAGTGTATAGAGATTCTGGGATGCTCAATTGACAGAATTGGTCTCACTGTTGTAGGCTAAAGGGAAAAGCATTACTTTTAGCACCAGCTTTGCGAAAGGGACTGCTGGAAAAGGCTTTCACACCCTGGTTTTGAATCCGAGTTATTCGTTTCCGAGACTGGTCACAAACCATGGCTACAGAGCCCATTCCACCCAAGCTATTTACCCATAGCTGGCAGCAGAAGACATGGTATCATGCCTTTCTCAATGGCATTAGTGTAAAGGGCTGCCAGAGTTTGTACTCAGTTGGCCGATTCCATTCAGAGCGGTCAATCATTTGGACTATTAATACTACAACTATTTTGTCTTTGTTACATATCAGAGTCATCATTCCAAAAGTTCTCTGGTAATGCACTTTCCAGGATTCTTAATATTTTTGACACAATCAAAATAATTGCATTCAAATGCCATGGAACCATCATTCAAAAAAGAAATAACAAAACACTAAAACTGAACACAAGAAGGGACAATGATCTGTTTCATTAACAATAAGATGATACACAGCACTTGGGAAGAGAAACAAAGACAAAATATAAGGGGGGGAAAAGCACCAAATGCAAAAAGACTTTGCAAATCTTATAATTCTTACAAGCTAACAGAATGAATTCATTGATTATTACTTTGAAAATCATCTTATATTTTTCATAAGTAATTCAAGCAGAAAAAGTTATGCAATAAGTAAATGCCAATTGCTTTGCTAACAATATACCTAATGCTGTGTTTAGTGTCAGCATGTTTACACAGTAATCTAAAAGGTTAATGCAACAAAATTTTTAATTAATTTTGAGTAAAAAATAAAATTGACAAATCAACACCACCAGTAGTAGTAGTAGTAGTAGTTATATCATCAGCAGGAGTACAAACTTGTACACATGCAGCAGAGCAGCATTTAGTGTTCAAGTGTTTACAGTACCCCCTTCTCTCTTTTTCTTAATCACATTGTAGTTATATAATCAGCAACCAAACAAACACATATGCATAGCTGAACAGCATTATGTGTCTGTGTGTTCACAATACCCCTTTCCTCTTCTGTTTGTGGTTACAGGCACTGACAGCTTACAAACATCAAGGAGGGTAACCAAGCCGCAATAAGTCAGTATAGAATTTTGACAGATATATTTTAAAGTACAATCATCTGCATTATTTTTTTCCAAGTAAAGTTGAGAGATTCTGAAATTGCACAGGTGGGGAGTAAGATGAATGGAATGATTATTGGATAATGTTGATATAAAATGACAAGTGGCATGATAATCAAATTTGCAAATGTAATAGGAAATTCCCTAGGGTTTTTACCATGGTTGCAGCCACAAATAAAATGAAGCGAGGGAATTTGAGGCAAGAAACAGGGAATTTTTCAAAGGAATCCTGTAATAAGATTAGTGGAAGCTACAAGAGGAATTGTGTTTTGCTTCAGTACAAGAACAGAAAAATGGCAACCAAGAGAGCCATAATCAGATCTGAAAGCAGACACACTGGATGAATGATTGGAATGAAAATCTGGTAAAAAAAAAAAAAGGATAAGAGAAAAAACAAGAAAAATAATGCGGATACAATCTACAAAAACAAAGCTAAAATACGGGTCTCATTTTCATATTAAATCTATTCAGCAAAAATCAATTGAAATCAGGTCAATCAGGAAAGAGCAATGATGCAAACCTTCAACTATGAAAATGCACAATTGTATTTGCAATTTGCTCTATGAAATTGTGCAAGAACTCCAAATTTTAGTAGTCAAAAACATAACAAAAAACAATCACGGATTGATTTAATGAATTAAAACGTATATTTGTCACAAACTATCGGCTGGCCTATAATATGCATACTTTACAAAGGTATTGGCGAACTACCACTCTCTGCAACTCATTCAAGTCCTATGGCTGTCCATTTCATCAGTGCATTGGACACAGTGATATTTGCATTTTTATAGATTATCTATTTGAATGTGTGTTGTATTCTGACAAATACAGTATATAAAAATATGAAATAATGTGAAAAATTGCTAAACTAGCTGATTAATAAATATCCTTTTTGTCTGAATGAACAATCAAGCATTTTTACCATATCTATACTCCTATCTCCACTAAGATGTTTCTTTTGGGTCATCTTCCCAGTCCCAAACCTGAGTAGAAGGATGGGCATGGGGCTAGGAACCCCAAGCCCTAAAACCTACTTGTAACTCAAACCACAGCAGCACAGCATAAACAGGGGGGAAGAGAGGAGTTAAGAGGCCAAAGCAGTAGATCAATCAACTGCGGCAAAAACATGGACAAAAAAAAGGAGTTGTCCACTGGCAGGCCATGGTTGCATCCCAATACTTCACAAAGAATTTATAGGAATGAACAATCTATGCTCCTAGAATTTTCAGGGTACTTTTCATAATGCTTAATGTTGATAAAGTATAGGGTTTAAGAAATAAAGATCCAATAATTCTGCCGGAACAAAAGACATATTTTAAAACAGAAATCGAGAACTAAATGAAAATGTACACATACAATGGATACATGTGAAAATGAATTGAAAAAAAAAAAAATCAGAAGAACTTACTTTTTCTGCTTGTTCAATTTCCTTCTCTTCTTTGCGTTTACGAAAGGCTTCTTTCTTGTTTCCTTTTGGAAGTAAATCATATTCTTGCTTTAAAAGTTTCATTTCTTGCTTTTGTTGCTCTTTAAAAATCTTCAGTTCCTTATCCTGAAAATAACAAGATTATTAAAATTGGATCAGCAACAAGAAAAATGGGGGAAAAAAACTTTCTTTCAAATATTGCTCATGCAATCAATAGCTTTTGGCATTCTCAAGTATAAAAAAACTAAATGTTATCATGAAAATATATGGTCACAAATGTATTCAAATGGAGCCAGATTTACTGTAATATCATGACTTGATTTTGCAAAGATTTAGGGAGATTTGCCCAGTCCATTGCAGGCTCACAAGTGGCCCATACGGCAGGTGCATGGAATAGCCCTCAGGTCTGCAGTAATGAAGTTTTAAAGTAAAGTACAGTGTGTGCATGATCAACCTCGCCCTTTAAATCCAAAGGTTTCAGATGCCATGAACCACCAAGTTGATGATGATGATGATGATGGATGTAAGATAATGAGGCTGTTGGTTTTCTCTTGGAGTTTCGTACTTCTAGGTAGATGCCCAAGCTTACTATGGAAGTCTGCTCCTCCTTCAAGGGAGTATTCCAACAGTAAAGCTCAGGTCTAGAATTTCCGCTAACTTCAAATTTTTATAACTTATGGTAAAGACAACTATCATAACTACTATCAATACTAATCTAAAACTCAAATTCCTACTGCCTCTAATTATTTGACATAGCAGTGATCTATGAGAATCTCAACTTATTTTTCGGTTTTCTCCTTTTAGTCAATTACAGATGCCTTGAGGAGAAAGAAATGCCAGCAGCCGCTTTAGAATAAAACAAAGGTTCCCGAATCTTTATAAATATTGAAATCACATCAAGTCAGTCAAAATTTAATTTCATACTAACCTATTCCCTATAAAAATGTCAGGATTATTTATG
Organism: Thysanoteuthis rhombus; assembly: GCA_963457665.1. NCBI lineage: Eukaryota > Metazoa > Mollusca > Cephalopoda > Oegopsida > Thysanoteuthidae > Thysanoteuthis > Thysanoteuthis major. The sequence goes on along the minus strand of OY735203.1, from coordinate 64,828,438 downwards.
TATGGATCAACACTTCTGCCTAGGCTGAGAGTATTTGTACACACTGCCTTTGATCAAAATGTCACTCTGGCTATGACCAGAGAGTAGTATCCTTGAGCTATGTCTAAAAACTAAGTATTACTGGCATTTTTTGACACTTCTGCCTAGAATCAGAGTATAGCTGTGCACTCATTGCAAAGTATTGTTCACATTCTTAAATTGTTGTTGCTAGACAACAATTTACATTATTAATTACTGAGCAATATTTGACCTCATGACATCATCAAATTACAGACAAAAAAATATATATTTGTGGATTATATCGAAATTTGACAAATGTTCTTTTTCGTTCTATGATGTTTTTCTGCACTTTTCAATTCATATTCTGGTGGATTCAAATCAGAATATATGATGTTTACATTAGTCTTGGTTAAAATGAAAACTATGAATCCCTAATAAAAATATCAGAAAACTTTGCTTTACATCACAATAATACTTAATTGAAACTGGGTTGTGAATATAGATGAAATTTAGCACTCTCCAGATAGTTAGATAAATAAATTTAATATATCTGTGAAAAAAAAATTTTAAGGGTACATCTCTTACTGCACATTACTTCTTTCCTTTTTTTTTTTTTTTTTTTTTTTTTCATTTCCATTCTTTTCTTGACACACAACAGGAGGCAGAAAATACAACATAATCCAACACAAAAATACTTGATGACAAGAACAAGCAATAATTCACATTGATAAAATCATTGTTTTGTCTATTGGTTTTAATACTAATTGAAAAGTAGACTCAATGGGTAAATCAAAGAATATTTCATTTTCACTCATTCCGAACAATGGTCGGGAATGATAAAAAAGGATTTTGATGAGATTGGCAAGATGTCAGTGTTTTAAGTAATCTTTGCCAGGCTAATTTTTGCCATAAATCTCAGATGGAAATCGGTTAAGTGATTGCTCTGCAATCCAATAGCAGAGGAAAATATGAAATTAGCACAGAGCATAGCAACTAGATTAATACTGAGGCAAATATATATGAAGAACTAAAATGAGCAAATTACTTTCTCCTAGAGGTGTTGATCTGGAGGAACGTCATACTCAACTATTTACATTTAAAAACAAATATTCTCAATTTTTATGAATTTAGAGTGAGATTTGTATTCAAATTAGATAAGAACAAAGATGTCACAAGCATATCATTAATTTTGAAACAATAGCAAATAATTATTCTATCATTTAGAAAAAGAAAAACTAAGCTAATAGAGTTTGCACTGTTTTTCACTTTCAAATTTTAGTTAAGGAGCTGTAATGCTCTGCATTTTTGTTTTTCATCCTTCAGTTTCCAACCATTGAGAATCATTTGTGACTTATGGATACCCTCTAAAATGGCCAGGTTTCATCCCTTCTAAAACAATCTTTGTTTATGATAGATGACAAATTTTTCATTTCCACACTGATCAGTGCTTCCAAAACCCATGGTCAAGATCCGAATGATGTTGACAAGGATGCTCCCCAGGTTTGCAAAATGGTTTTGAAAAAATTAATTAGAAGAAAAATTAAATGAAGAAATGTTAAAACTAGTCTGGTTAGTCACTCAATAGAACCTATCAAATGACAAAGGTCTTTCAGCAGCATGGTCTTTTAAGGGTGATCTATAAAAAAAAAAAAATTAGAAAGAGGGCAGATCAATGAAAAAGTCACTTCACTTGCCTTTTGTTTGGCAGTGATAACTAAAAAAAAAAAAAGTTTGAATTTACAGAAGAAAAATATTAAACGAAGGAACCAATTTAGCATGAATTTACTTTGTGAATCGGGCCCCTAACTAAACCTTACTTTTGGGCAAAATCAGTCAGCCAACAAACTTGTATGTTATAAAAGACTGCAGAAATACAAAGGATATTATCTAGTATAGGTTTTGTTCAAATACATTTCTCTACCCTCAAAGTGTATTTGGCAGTAAGACTTTACATTCCATCAAACATCTCAATTGAAAATTGGTTAAAGGGCACATCCTCTCAAAACTATTTTTGTCTGAATCTCTGATATTGTCTTGATTGCACAAAAATGTTCCTTGAATGGATTGAAGCCCATTAGAACATTGATAAAGTGATTAAGAGATTGATTTGGTTGAGGGGAATATTACTATTGCTGCTTACACACACTTGAAACAATTTGGATAATTAAAAATACCAAGAAAAAGGAGCTTCTAAGTAATCAATGTTAATTCCTCTTTGTTGTGCACAAATAAAAAGAAGTGGAAGACGTTTATTATAATCATATAATATTATCAGACAGTTTTTGTTATTGAAATTGATCACCCCAAACATAATCTAAAATGAATAAATTTCCTATTGATTTTTAATAACATCGTTAATAACAATGAATTCAACATAACGAATGTGAATTGTTCTAATCTTTATATCCTTTGCTCAATATTATCTAAAGAGCCCTGACCCAAAGTGATCATTGAAAACTATACAATGTAAAAAGAATTTATAACTTGAGTACCAGCAGCAATATATTAGTTTTATTTCTCTTCAGCACACAATACTTGAAAAGATGAGTTTTCATTCATTCACACACACACACAGTGACATTACCTGTTCTAGTTTAATCTTTTTAGCTGCCGTTTTTGTTTCAAATGCTTGATTCAACTCCACTTTCTCAGCTTGTTGCTTCTGCTGACGAGTTAAGGTCTCCAAGTCTTGTTCATAGGTCTTCAACAGTGTCTAAAATGAAAAGAGGAAACATTAAAATGGCAATAACCACATGTTGTAAAATAGAACATTTTGTTTATACAGGGCAAAGATTCACTCCAAAATGCTAAAAACTGAATCAATTGGTGTTTATTTCTGATGAATTAAAAACCAGAATTCTACTCCCCAAATACCAATCTTTTGGAACTTGTTCGCCTAAAGAGCATCTCGAATGGAAAAATAGATTCAGTAAGCTTTAAATTTTCTAGAAAATAGCAAAAGGTATTACAAGTCAATTTTCACAGGAGTTAGAATCTTTATAAAAATTCCCAAGATTCTCTTTAATTTGTCCATCAAAATTAAATTACGTTGTGATGGCTTGATGTTTATTTTAATGTAATTAGGCATATGAATAAATGTTATTGAAACTTCAATGTAAAGGGATTTGAACATCAGTAGACAAAACCATCAGCTGCTGTAACCTCAGAAATGTGTCGGATATAAAAGTAGAGTTTGGATATGCACCTCACTGAGTCATAGACACAAAGGGAGATAAGGGGCATATATTTGAAAACATGTTCAAAAAATGAATTTATCAAAATAACTACACTTAGATACTGAAACAGTTCAATACCTGTGACAGATAATTTTTATAGGTTATATATTATAAATTGACAATTTCCTAATAGATCACCTTCAATTTGTTTTTAAGACATCAAAAATTAGTTAATTGACCTGAGTAGTAAACTTCTTCATGTGTGAATTTTTAAATAATTTAAAGAAACCCTACTTTACAAAAAAAATGAACATGTCAGTCAACCTCAATTGAAATTATAGTGCATAAATTCCACTCGTTACTTACATTGAATAAAATGCCCAAGAATAACTATTTGCTGAGAGAACAGTATATTACAGACTGAAAGTTGATAAAATACTAGGAAATACCCATTACTCTACTGATGGTATACCTTAAGCTGTGCACTGTGTCAGTACGTTCACACAGTAATTTGAAAGTTTAAAGAGATGTATCGCTGAATAAAATTCTTATATTCATTTGGGGTAAAATAAATGAAATTGACTCATCAGAAACATTAGCAGCCGTTCTTTTAGTTACATTATCAGTTGGCAGCAAAAGAACATATGCATACAGAGATTAGAACAACCAAATTTTTGTCTGTGCATTACTCTTCCTTTCTGTCACAGACATACTGACACGTCACAAAATATATTAAGGATGTCAAATTCTTTCTGCAGAATTTTACTCAAGATGACAGTGTAGAAAATAAACATGTTAGAAATACTTTAATTTCATTAGATGGTGGGGGGAGACATTACTTGTGGAAAACATCCCTTCAATTGAGTTAGTATCGATCGTGTCCAAAGAAAAACAAGACATTCCAGAGACAAAATCAGCAGCACCTTAGTGACTGCTCAAAATAGGTTCCTAAATAATACTATACTAAACGAAACCGCACACTGCAGAGCCATTACAGCAATCTATTATTCTAATGCAAATAGTGATACACTAATGAAAATACTATGTCAGCAATCATTTTAAAATATATATCATTGTGGAGCCTCAACAAGATGAAAGGGATTAGAGTTGTGTATCTCACCTGGTAGCCACTTCCTGAAAGTGATGAATATCACTAGGTGTCAAGATATATTGCTACATGATAAATTATTGTGTAATGTGTTTATTCATTTAGAGATGACACACTAACCAAAGGGTACAGTATGCAGTTATTACAGAGACTGTCCATGACACTATATTTGAAAAAAAAAAATTGGGGTGGGGGGGTAACATTTTAAAATTTATCACATATGCGTAACTATATATATATATATATATATATATATATATATATATATATATATATATGAGCTAGAGAAAAACTTCCAAACTGCTTTTCTCCAGATCTTGCTCTCTCTAATCACCATCAATTCAGAAGTTTCCAGAATCATTTTGATATTTTTAAAATACATGAAGAGTCAGAAACTATTCTCTTCACATCAATTTCTTCCAAACTAAAATATTTCTACAAAAACAGTACTATGAAGCTGGTGTAATTGATAATGATAGAACTTATGCTAACGAATAAATTTTGAAAAAAATGTGAATTTCTGATGATTTTTTTCAGACCCGAAATATAGATATTGCTCATAGAATTACTTGATCTATATTTTACAAAGCACACATACTAATACAGTTATAGCTTAGTTTTGGTATGAAGCCAGATGTATGAGAAACTTAGTGTGGATCAAACTCATAAAGTAGACAAGCTTGTTAACCATTACCCAACAACAAAGTACCCATACATAGTAAAAATAAGGGTTGCAAAGAAAGAAAAAAAAGAAGAATCCTTTAAGGAAGAGAAGCCATAATCCATAAGCCCTCTCCTTCCTACACTAGAAACTCAAACTACAAACATAATACAAGTATATGCACAAGGGAAAAGTCAAGTTATTCAATCAAAAAAAAAAAAAAAAAAAAAAAAACTACAGGAAACCTTAGATTAATGCGATTAATGCATCCTCAAAAAGCACTGTGTTAATCAAATAAAGAAAACTATGGGAAATAATGTAATTAATCCAGAAATTCAAAAAGAAAAATTTAAAATATTTTTTAAATATTTTAAATACAAAATAGCAAAGGATATGTTCAATTTAATCAATAAAATTTTTTTTTTGCACAATAATCCCTTTAGAAAATGATATTTTTAACATTTCTTTTTGTACAATCCAAAATTCTACAATATATTCCAATGAAAAAGTAATTAGAACTTACCAAAATATTATAATTTTATTGGATTTTATACTGCTCGATTTTAAGCACATTTTCTATATCTCCAATTGAAGTTTCTAATAAAATTTCATCTGATTTAATCTAAAACGTAAAAACTCTTAAAAAGGAAGGTAAATATGTGTAGCATTCAACAGGCCTCAAGAAAGTGGCTGAGCAGCAAAAGCCGCTCGTAAGAATGACAGTTTATCACTCAGAAAAAGAAGGGGTGGGGAGAAAAGGGAAAGATCCAGGGAAGTCTAAAATAAAAAATATAAAAAAAAGAAAGAAACGACTTGATATCAGGATTACTTGATTTAAATAGAAAAAACTATGGGGACTTTTTTCCGAATAAAAATATTTTATCAGCTAATTAGGGAAAAATCAGCCAAATGTAGCCGAATATGGCTAATTTGGCAACTATCCATTGTCATTCTTCCATCACCCTTTCTAATATCTTCAGCTACACATCTCAGCTTTGATCTGAGAATAAAAACGTCTTTACTTAAGGAAAAACTTCAAAAAAACATATACACTGCACGGGGAGTGTGAATTTACACTAAATGTATTTTTCCACCCAACTCCCTGAAATATAACAGTAGGAATCTTCAAAGTTGTTTCCCAATTTCAAAATTAACCCTATACATTTTCTTCTTTTCTAGTTCTGCAGATTTAAAATGTAACATTTTTTTCTGTTTTCTACATGGTTTACCCAAGAGTATTTGATTCGTTTGATTAAACTTGGAAATTTACATTTTTCAAGCTATTTTATTTTCGTATACCATGAATTTTCAGGATTTCTCTACCTATAAAAATCAAGAGGGCTCGTGTTACTTGCCAAAAATTTTTCTACAGTGTCATCAATTGACTATTTAGGACTTCAATATTAACGATTAAAAAAGGATTTCCAAATCCAATATACATGCAACTTGACAATGTGTACCCAAGTTAGACTTTCTGCATGAGACATATGCATTTGCCTACAGTGTTACGCTCACACACATTTTATAAAAAGTGTTAGATTGATTAAATTAGTTTAGGTTTCTGATGAAAATATCATCTTGTATGACACATGTTCTAATAGACTTCTAGACAACACTTCATTTCAGTTGCTGATATGCTCTAAAATGCAATCATGGATAGATCATTCTCAAAATTTTCTTGACAAGTAGACTCCCCGAGAAGACCCCATCTCCAAATTTTCCTCCCTGAGAAAAAAAAAAGAGAATGGGTGAGTGCACACAATTCTCACTCATTCTTTAAATTGAAACTTCATGAGACAGCCTACCGCCAAGTGAAAAAGAAAAATTTTTTTTCAAATGTTTTATGGTTCAATTATGTCATTTTTTCCAATTTGTGCAAGAAAAAAAATTATCTCCCCTTAATTTTTGGTAAACAAGAAAATGACTACAAGTCAATGTTGATTTCAACATCAGTTACATTTCAAATAAAATCCTCTTGATAATGCCTACAAAACAAATTTTTTCATAAAATCTAAAGTAAAGATATTAAAAATCCGTATCCCATCTCAATTTTGAGGACATTGAAGAAAAAAAGAAAAATGGCCTTCACGATGCCTCCATACACAAATTTTCCATTAACTAAGGTTTGGTTCTTTCTATGTGCTTCAGGCTTGATCAGGAAGCTCCAAAAAGTTTCCAGTGAAAAATGTTCACTCATCAGAAACTTGGAACTTTCTTGAGTCCTGGTGTCCAAAAGATACTTCATTTTATGAAATCAGGAGAGATGGTTGATGGACTTGAAGATATTTCCACAAAGCACAGAATGGGAGCAATTTATTTCACTTTAATTTCATTTTTTTTAATGTTACTAGTGTGTAAAAATTCAGCAGAAATAATGTTAAAATACATTTTGATACAGTAAAACCTCAGTTTAAAGAACCCGTGTATAACTGTTTTGGGAATTTGCGAACACTTCAATCAAGCCTGCATTGCATATATGTGCAAGAAATATTTCTAAAAAAGCATATTTACTCAAACATAATTGCCGGCAAATTGATAAATTAGAATAATCTTTCAAAGTTAGTCTACGTAACATTCTTTCCGGTGTAGGGTTGAAACTTGATCAAGATTTGTTCCTTCAAACCTTGCACTTCTTGATAATATTTTTCTCATTTCTATTATTATTCAGACTATCCTCATCTTGGTTGTTTTTCATACAACGTTTCAGCCGTTGTACTCTACGGCCTTCTATGAGGCTAAATTGGACAGTACTTATTTTTGCCATTTTTACAAAGGTTTGGCTTATATAAATTAATTTCAGCTTTTGTATTTTTTTCAAATAACTTGATTAAATTCAAAAATTTCCTGATGAAATAAAAAGGATAATCATTCAAACTTTTTAAAAAAAAACATCTTTCATATTTTCACTGGGGTACAGACAAGAAGATGCACGAGATAAAATTTACCTCCTTAAAATGCCGAGCGGGACAAAGAGTCCTTGGTCAGATTGAAACATGACAAAACTTTTAGTGATTGGTGATAGTACAAATTATTTTTTAACAGCGGTCTCAATCTAAATATATATTATTAAAGTTTTCTTATGCATTCATTCCAAAAATCAAAAAGTAAACAACATAATATCAAATTTTATTTTTTAACTTGCCTAATAATCATACATTTTCAGAGCTTAACTGTTGGTTTGTTTTTTTTTCATTTTTTTAGGAATCAATAAAATTTTTTTTAAATAATCAAAACAGTTTTAAATTCTTTTTCCTGGTAAGCAAATCTATAAGATCTGATAGAAAAATTACTGAAACAAATTTAAAAAAAAGAATAATTTAAAACTTTTTCAATCAAAACAATTATGAGACCTGAGTTGAAAATCATTCACACTGTCACCAATCACTAAGAAATTTTGTAATGATTCAATCTAAGGACTTTTTGTTTCACTTGGCACTTCATGGGGAGGAATTCTTTACTGTCCCCTATTTCACTTTACAGCCCTTGAATTTTGGGTGGTTTTTTTTTATATTTTGATACAGAATGCAGTGAATGAAGGCCACCTGGAACATCTATACATGTTTGGATATTTTTACCTCAATTTTGGATAATTTTTTAGATAATTTTCTTGAACAACTAAATATTTTTCTAATTTCCTTTGCCTTCGGCAATTTCTGAATCTTTACTTTTATTCATCAAATAATTTCACAATCCTCACAAATGCAACACAGAAATTTAAGTTAATTGAAAAATTATCTCTTACAGTAGTTCAGAATTAAAGCTGGACAATCACTTTTGGCAAATTTTAACGACTTCAGTTCAGTATTCAATAAATTTATATTCAATATTGTATTAAAGCTACTTTCGCATTAAAATGTTTGGATCTGGATTTAAAAGAAGTTTCTTTTCTTTTTTTTCTTTTGAAGGGCAAAAATGACTTTTTTCAGGTAATATTCACAATTACTGGACAGTTGTCTGCCTCTGTTAGCCCATTAAATCAAAGATTTATTGTACCATAGGATATTAACATGTATGTCTCTGTGAGTAAATGCTCATCTCTTTCCCTAAAACAATCAATGTGTATTATATGGAATACAATCAGTGTAGCAAATATTGAGCAATTCTTCATTTCCTGAGGTCATTCAGTATCAAGCAGGTGCAACAAGTACATTGTTGCCATATTTTATTTGATAGAAACGTACATAAATATTATTTGGACTCTCCATATGAGAAGGACAATAGAACAATGAAAAGGGATACACAGGCTGAGAGAAACAAAAAGTGAAAAAAATCAATAATTATTGCTTGGGTTACACAGACATTTGCTGCTTGCTAATTCTATAAAATCTACACCAAGCATCTAAATTGATTTTACAACAGCTCAATAAAATTTCCATTTATTACAAAAGGAAAACTCTAGTTTTACATGTTTTTATGAGGAATGGGAGAAAATGATTACCAACGCATTGCTTAACATCAATTATAGAAGAACTGCTGTTAATATCCAACAGGCACTTCAAATGAACCATTCTTGGATGAAAAAAGTTCCCATCTTGGACACACACATTATATATATATATATATATATATATATATATATATATATATATAATGACAGGGCTGTTTCTATATAGATTTGCACTAAGAAGCCCAGAGCTATTTTACTGGGTAATTCATTTTCAAATAAGTCAAGTATCCAAATACTAAGATTTTTTTTTTATTAAGATAAATTAACCAATGAGATGCCAACACAAGAAATTAGCATATATGCTTAGATACTTCATAATTTTTAATTTTCTAAATAAACAGTTCCCATCGTGAACCAAGATGAATAATCATTTCTATTCTATAATAGTAGGGCTGCCAAGCCAAAAATTTCAAGCCTATTGTGTATTTTGTGATAAACATGGGAGAGGGGTGGAGAGGCATGTGATAGGGGCTGCAGACATTCCCAGCAACTGGCAAAACTTACTGAGTTCACAGCAAAAAGTCTGAGCTGTTCACCTTCGTCTCAGATGATTTGTGAAGAAGGATAAACAACTTGTTATCAAGGATGATGTGGAAGTTCTCAGCAAGCCATTACTTCCAGATTTGTCTTCTATTGTTCCAGATATGCACGAGGAAGCCTATAGTTGCTGATTCATTACATGTGGCCCAAGCAGCAAGAAATGGCCAGCAGAAAATCCTGGTTTAAACTGTTGATATTGATATTATGGTGCTAGCTGTTGCAGTGACTCAGGGTCTACAGCCAAAAAATGAGCTTTGATCAACAATTGGAACTGGAAAGGTTTTTTGATACCTAGCAGTCCATGATATGCATGGGCTGTATGAACTGGCTTTCCAGTGCTTACACATGCCCAGTTGAAACAATCCTCTGCCCTAGATGACATACCACAGGAGGTAATGGTCACGATTGAGAGGTTTATTATCCTTCTCTATGACCGAACCAGCACATGCAGAGAAATAGACAAAGCAAGGGAGAAAGCTTTTCGTAAAGAGCCACATCCCGCAGTCAATACCTCAGCCAAAGAAGCATCTTAAAAGAGCAGTGTACCAAAACTACCTTCACCATGTAGATTGGACTAGTCAAAGACATCTGATGGGTACTATGAACTTTTCTAGTCATGCCTACTAGACGCAGGCCAGTCAAGCAATGAACTCCTGCAAATGTAAGAAGGGTTGGGTTAGGCAGTGCAAGAGCAAAAAGCTGCCATAGACTGCACAACCCTCTGTTACTGTGAAGGAATGGGCTGAATAAACTTTCCTATAATAGACCCTAGCTTTATAATTGTTAAGATTTATTTTGAGTTTTGAATTGTGAGGTAGGATGAAGCTTCTGGAAAATCCTGAAGATCCAAATTTGAATTCAGCAACACAATGAATATATGATTTGACACCAAGATTATTCATATCAGACTAATCTATGCTATTTTCATACCAGCCATGGCCGCCATCATGAATTTTCGATGGCTTGCATATAGTAATGGCTATTCCCAAGTACTATGTATGGCAAAAAATTTAACAAATTATGTCTCCAATATCATATTGTACTCTTCATTGACAAGAAAATTCATCTGAAGACAGTAGTCGCTGACAGCCATTTTAAAATGACTGCTATGAGGGACATATTGAAAATTCATCACTGCTCAATATCTACATTTTTTTGGAATGCTTCAGGCTGTAAGTTTACCAAATGATTTGCTTGAATCACAAGATGCACAATTATTTGGCTAAGCTACATGAAGTAAAAATTCAAATATAAGATTAGGAGTCCTTTTTAAGAACAGATTTAGAAATGCAATTAAATACACAAAATAAACTAAGAGGTTTGATAAAAAATACTTCTAAAGTCTGTTTATAACTTCATCTCAAGTCTAGCTTAATTCTTGCAAATACCAACCTCAGAAAATAAAGAAATGAAAGAAAAGTATTAATGAATAATAAATTTTGGAGATTTATCAGAAATCTTGTTTGTAATCCAATTCCAATATATGTTTAAAAAAAAAAAAAAAATGAACTTATTAGCCTCAAAATCTTCAACTCAATATCTATGGAATCAAATTCAGCTTTTTTGATAATAGCACACATCTACTTATTATCATAGAAACACTTCTAAAATAATTGCCCCAAGAGCAAAAAATAAAAATAATGCTGAACAGGAGAGAAAAATTATAGACATGGACATCTTCAGGATAAGATTTTCAAGAGTTTACTTAGGAAAGAAGACAAGGCACTTGTAAATAAATGACCAGAAGTCTTGAGGAAATGAGTGACAGAGGAAGAACAAATAGCAACTAAGATGAAAGTATTACCTGCATCTCCATCTCAAATTTCTTTTCTTGCATATCACGGGCAACATTGGCTTTGACCACAAGAGCTTGGTATTGCTTGTTTTCAGACTTCTGCAGACGTTTTAGTTCACGAAGGTCTTGTTTCCTGTAATACAAAAAGAAATGATATGAGTGAAATATCCTACGTTCAGCAAAAGCTAGCATCCATGGATCAAAATACTGACATTTACACATTAGATACAAATTTATAACATTTTGTACAGAAGAATAATGTCCAGACCTTTTTCCATTGAATGTAATGACATATTGTTTTAAAAAACAAAAAGTGCTTCATTCATATTTTCACTATGTACCAACTCAATTTGGCACAAGGAATGGAAACAGCAAAATAAGTCCAAACTCTGACAGTTTGCATTCACTATGTACTAATGCTCTTGGGAAAGGCATGAATCCACTTCACACACACACCCTAGCTGTAGGTAACTTCAGAGACTGTTGGAGCCCTTCAGCCCTGTAAGACATTCCATCTTGGGTGTCTTGCTAACAACCTGTCCCATAAAAACCGACAATTGCTACAAAAAGAAAGGAGGGGATGACTTGATTCAGATTAAAGAGGCAAAGTTTTCACTTGAGTATTTAATGTCTTCCAGCACTTAGAGGGATAAAAGCAGCTCTGCAAACTTGTACTAAGTTAAAACTCAATAACAGGAGGAAGAGAAAGAGAAAAAATATACTGAAAAACTCTGGACAGGGTCCAAAGTCTGAACCTCAATCTGTAGCACAGTGTGCATGTGAGAGGCAAGTCCCAGGTAGAAGATATTTTCCAGACATTGCAAAGCCTTGGTAAAAAAAAGCAGACACTATCAGAGAGAAGATAACTTTAAATGGCGATTGACAGTAGGATGTACCTACAATTACTAAAGACATTTCTGATTGCTATTGTTCAAAATCCTGAATATTTTCACATGTGCACTGAATACATGAGGGCCGACAAACTTTCACAGGGATGCAGGCACCTGAGAACAGATGACAGACTAAGTAGATGAGCTAGCATATTTAGCCCCCAAATTAACAGAGTCTGGAGGGGAACCTACTGTGCCTAGCTTGCTCCATACTAAAGAGAGAGGGGGTGGCAGCTGAAGAGGAGAATGAAAGGAAGAGAGTATTAAGCTCCATCAGAAATGATGGTTGACTTCAGCATGATGCTTTACCTGATGACTTTACTGACTTTAGACAATAGAGCCGTCTTAACAGAATTGGGGTCCTATTATGCAAATGGTCATGAGAAAGAAATAAACCAGATGAAATAAAGAAACACAAGGACTTTGTATTTACATTCCTGGCATGTTGCAGACACACACCTCCCTTACAGACCAACAGCTACAGATATAGGACAATGTAATTTGACTCTTTTTGACCCTTTACTCCCTTCTTGGTTTTCAACAATAATTTTGTCACAAGATTTCATCACCTGGATTCTATTTTCTGCATTGAAGTTTGCCTACAATATCCTTGGTATATGGACATCTTACAATATGCACCAGTGTGTTACAAGGCTACACGAGTCAGTGGTACTGTTGGAATTAATCCTTTGAGGGAGCGGTAGCCAAAAACTCCAAGTGGAGAATTCTATTTTAAACTGAACTGCTCTTTTTTCAAGTTGATAGCAGACAAAAGATTTAAACAGCAATGTTTATTTTTCAAATTTTACCCAGTTATAAATAACACGATGTCAACATGGTTACTGATTAAATAAGAAATTTTATCTGACCTGATGAATGGAAAATAATTGCAAAGTCTCAGTTAGGATCAAGCACGCACAGAGGCCTGATACACCAATGATAGGATTCATCATAAGGCTTATATTAATTGAAGCAACCATCTTTACTCAGCATTTCATAAATGCTTTATTTCATTCTGTAAATTCTCAGTCTACATCAGATGATATGCATACATCAAAATGAGAAAACTAGGACTAAGAGATGCCAAGCCAAATAAGTGCAGAATCACACTAAATGTGTAACCCTCAGATGAAGAGTAATGAAATTCTTAAGCTTTCATATATAAGATGAGTTTTCCAATTTCAATAATTTTCAAAGTGGTATATGTGCAAGTTGTGGAGAATTGACCTTAAAAGAAACCAGTAAACAACATTTGAAACCATGACCTGGAGCTGCTGGTAGCAGGGTTCAATCAGAAGTCAGTAGGCAAAGTGAAAGTACTGAAATGATGATAACCAAGAGGAAAGCTGAGAGATCAATAAAATCTATGGTTGGCAAGTTTCCTGAAGTGGAAGCCATACATTTCGGAAATGATTATAATGTGGCAAAAGGAAAATGGCGATTATGTAAAAAAGAGAAAGAGATAAGAGGTGCGATCATTTCCCAAATTATTTTGTAAAACATACTGAGGTTACATGTACGATTATAATAAAAAGCCAGAAATACACAGTTGATCCATTCAGCATAAAACCACAAGGCAGAGTGACTCACCAGGCTTGTAAGAGGAGCTAGTGATTCAATGTACTCCTAAAATATGCCTACTTCAAGACAAAATAAATTTGGGTGATTTCTAACATCTTAATAATAGTGCAAGGTCAGCACTCACATTCACTCATATCAAAATCATCCGATTTCTATCTTTATTTATATATTTGAGAAATTTCCTAAGTCCACTTTTTCCTCCCAAACAGTGAATTATAGCCAAAGTTATCTAATTATGGTACCTCTAAAATCCGCCAATTTGAGAAGTATGGGGTCTGCATTCATGCTCACCCTGATAATTATCATCTGATTCTTTTCTAGCTATAACACTGATATATATTTGAGAAAGTTCTGGGCCATTTATAGCTACTCTTCAGCCAGAGCAATGATGAATATCCTGCTAGGACCCAATAATTAAGATTCAATCCCAATGCTATTAATGGATTCTAGGAATTTTTTTTTTTTCGTACTTAAAAAACTTTGCTTAAGATTGCTAGGCAGCACAGAAAATATTAAAGCCTTCTGATTCAATTAAAGATTTTACAGCCCTTCAGAAGTTAATTTATTAAAAGTAATATTCTCTTGTCTCCGTGTAACTCGGGAAGTAACTAAATTCTGATATTACTTGGAAAGATTAATATTCTAAAGGCTTTCAATTAATTGTCCAATATGTGTGTGGACTCACCAGGTTTGAAGATGATTATGAGAAAATATCCAAAGATTTAAATACTAGTACATTTACAAGTACACTGCCTATATCACATCCACATAGCTGATAAACAGATCTTTTCTGAGGAATTACATGATGAACACAAGGCAAACTTTGAATTTTAGTTATGAAAAATCAACAACTCAGTAATTTAACTACCTAATAATACTATAATAATTAAAGCAATTATTTGAATTTTTAAAAATAGAAAGACCCATTCTTTGAATTTGTAAAGTATTAAAAAATGCCATATTTTATATAAGCTATAAAATGATAGAAAGAATTGAACTATCTTAAATAAAATCATTCAAAAGTGTCTGACATCGACCGATATTAGATGAAAATAGGTTAAGTAATTTCAAATTTTCTGACATCTTTGAGAGTTTTGTTACTATTATGAATCTGAATGTATAATCTAAATTACCATTACACATTTATAAATTTAGATAAGCTTATAGAAATATTGAACAAAAGACAGAAATCTTAAAAATATAAATCATACAAAATTGATTGAATATTTTAGCAATTTTTTAAACCCAACCACAGTTTTAAGCTCACCCTTTTGAGCAGGTACTATATTGGCAATTTTTCTGATTGTCCTAAAATTGGCGAATCCCTTTTTGGTTTATTTTGTGTGTGTGTGTGTGTATATATATATATATATATATATATATATATATATATATATATATATATATAAAAAATGGTATACAAGGCAAACTTCTGTTTTTGGGTTTTTTTGTTTTTTTTTAATAACGTAAATATTACACATCATCCAATATGTCTACCAAAGCTCAATATGGACAATTATATGGGGCTTGGATGAGTGATATTCCCCTAATACCCTGGTAAACCTTATATTCCAGTATATATAGTATTATAAAGCACACTTATACATAAATATTTTGTAATTCAAATTCTAAACCATTTCTTACTCCTAGATGAGTACATATAAACACTTGGAATGGAAGGTCAGATCCACTTGGAATAAGTGCTTAACTTTAACACTTAATCATAGCAACATACACTTCTTATAGATTTTTAATGATGCAAAACTATCCTTCATGACTAAAAAGCAAATTAATCAATATTAAACATAATCAAATTATTATTCATGACAGTTCACAATGTTTATATACTTCAAGTACTTTCAGGTAATGTATTTCAAAATAATTATTCCTAAATTTTCTACATAAACTTTTTTGGCCTTCACATTTCACAAAAGCAATTACGCATCAATAATGTAGATTCATTTTTTTTTTCCAATTCCAACAATCGTTTTGAACATACTATTCTCTTTTGACAATCCATCTCTGCTATTGTTTTCCAAGTACTTCATATTGTTCTAACAGTTCTTGTAGATATCCTTGAGAAAATCGATTATCATGAAACAAATTATAGAAAAAGTGATAAAAATCAGTAGATATCATTACTCAGATATCTGATCCACCAAATAGAATATTGAAAACTCGTGTCATTCAAGCTTTTAAGGTGGCACAACCTCATCTTTCTTTCACGCCTACTCTACCCATCTCTTTATTGCACTTCTTCATATACATACACCCTGTACATACATGAAAATAAATACACAAATTTCCAAGCCCAGACAAGCTGACTTCATTCTCATATAGCATATATAAATTTCAGAATCTATTTATAGAACAAACACTGTGATTTTTCCTGTTTCTCTGTCCATAACAATGGACTATTACACTGAAAGATAACAATTTAGCTGATAAGAATATCTCCTACCCCAACATTTGAAACAATGAACCCTTCCACTGAAAAGAGTTCAGTAGTTTTTTTTTCTTAAATCCATCTTTCCAAAACATCTCAAATTCAAATTTTTTCATGGGGGAATATCTAGTTGCATAATATTTTCACTCTAGTCTAGTTTTTACAAATGTCTTCCACCAACTTGCCAAACAGCTGCTGTTGCTACTGCTTCAATTGTCTCACATATAAATAGCAAGTGGCTCTATGATCAGTGAGACCGTGTCTCTGAAGACAAAAGGAAGATAAGGAGGGGGGGGAAGCAGAGTTCCTTTAAAATCAAAATCAAAACCAAACTACAAGTAAAACTATTCCTACTACCATTATTCTTTCCACCATCTTTTTTTTTTCAATTTATTTTACTCTTTCTTTCCATTCATGTTCCATCTGCCAGTGTCTCAAACAACTAAGATGGCTGAATGTTTTGGCTGCTAAACCGACCTCTCTTCCACTCATTTCTGACTGGGGTTGTCTGACACCAACTCAATACATCTTTTCTAAACTTTATTTTTAGAACCACAGACCTTTTCTTCATTCATCTTTTCTCTCTTAGAAAAAAGTCCAAGGACAATCATTTGCAAGCAGAGAGCCATTCTGCCAAAATAGCTTCTGTTTTATCTAGATTATATGTACATCAGCTGGATCATTTCTCAACAATTTAGAATTACAGTGGTTGATTATTCTTAAAAGATTTTTCAACTAGGACATCACCTGCTATATGTATGATGATGTATGACAATTATGATTTTCAAGAAAAAAAATTGCTGGACTCCAATACAACAATATTCTCAACTGAGGTCAAAAAGTAAAGGCTATCAAACTGTAAAATAAATGGTCATAGCAAGTCTAATATATAACTGAATGAACTGAAAATGTTGAAATTAGCATCAGGGAGACAGTACCTCCAATAGTTACAATGGCAATAAACATTTGTCAGATAGAAAGCGTTCAGTGGTCACACAGGTAACTAAACTCACGCCATGGCCTATGCTTCCAGGAAGTTATAATGAAATTCACCAAGATCTTTTGGAGATAATGTGTGAACAGACACATAGCTACAATGCAGAGGAGGTTAGTGTAAAAAAATTCCTGGATCCAACCCAAAATTTAATGAATTCTCTCTTGGCCTTCTATAAAATGTCATTGAAATTCATAGAGAACTTTTGGAGATACTGTATTGGCAGATATATAAATACAAGTGAATACATACAACTCTTTGATGACAGAAGTAGACAAGTTGTTTTGTTTTTTCAGTAACTGTTCTAGTGAGATACCAGTATGTCTATTGTATGCCTGAAGGGCAAAAACATGACTGTACTTAATTCCAGCTCATTCCATCTAGTAGTTTTTTTGTATTTATTAGACATGCATCAATTCTTACAAAAAAGGACTACAATAGTTTCATGCCTGTCTAAATAAGGAATCTTGTTTCTAAGTGGGGGCAATGCCCAAGATAGATGAGACATTAATTTTTGTCACTGGATTAATGGTTTTCTGTACTATGAAGAACAGAAAAAAAAAAAATGAAAGAAATAGAAAATTATCCATCAGCCGAATCAATAAATCTTGATGACTTCTTTCGAATATTGAAAAGCAATCCATTTATATTTTTTGTATTGTCTCTTCCACTCTGCATATCTTTTCATTTCGTCTTCAACATCAGCTTTAATTTAGTAGAAGAGAAAAAAACTGATTACAGAGAATCACATTTTCTATACCATATCCTTTTTTTTCCATTTATTCTTCCAAAGTAGATATTGGGGGGAAAAAAATTTCCATTTGCATAATTTTCCAAGAAAGCTATTTTTTTCAGAATCCGAACCCCTACATTGATTCAAATCAAGAGTGGAGATTTTCAGATGATAATGTCATCAAAATTTAATTCAATCAAAACAAGGATGAAATGTAAGTATTTCTTCACCATATTGTTTTATGAAGTTAAAGGGGTCTGAATTCTACATTCTATCCTTGTTTTGTTCAAAGTGAATTAAATTTTGATATGTAGTAATCAGGAAATTGGCACTTTTAACTCATATCAATTTGGGGGTCTACATTTGAGTCAAAATCATTTACCTCTTAAGTAAACATTTTGCCTAATATCTGATGCTTACTGCCTACCATTACTGACCTTTTATCTTACATGCCAATACATTTAAAAGAATCAATTTACTAGATAGGTAGAGAAAATCTGTAGGGATTCAGAATTAACACCAGACTTTTTTAATTTCAAAGAATCCATGTTCACAATATCATTATGCATGGCTGTTATAGAATGTGTTAAATCTACACAAGCAGAAAGATATCTATTCACAAAAAATGGTAGTTTCACTTAGTTCTTCTCAGAACTAATAGGAAGGGGGTAAAAACTTCCCTTTATAATGTCTTCCATCATTTTCAGAGTTCAGCTTCTCATTCCTGCTTAGCAACAATGCTAACAAAATAGGCAGATAAAACAGATCGATTCTTTTGTATTGCTTTCACAGCTGCTGTGCATGGATACAGCCAGGTTGCATGAAATATGACAACTACATCTAGGGAAAAGTTAACTAGCCTTTCGGATGAAGGAAGAAACCAATTCAGAAATTTTGATCCAACTCCACAGGTAAATACAGCAATTTTTTATTCTAGCCTCCATCTTGCAAACTACTGACTCTTCCACTAAAACTGTCCACGGAAATCTACCATGGGATCCCCTCTTATGAATACAAGTGATCGATATTGGTTGCTACATTTGATATTGGAGGCAGACAGTTTGTGAGAAATGAGGTACCTTATATCCAAGGTAATACAAGAGTGGTTTGATACAGCATGGATCGCAGATCCCACAAGTTTTACCTACATGTAATATCACTCACTCATCCACAAAAATGCAAATAAAAATTTATTTTATCAGAAGACTTGATATAAAATTTCTTCAATTAGCAATCAATTAAGATATAATTACACGGCGCTTCTCACTATTTCTTTGATTTTCTAATGAAAACAACACCTTCATTCACTGGTAAACATGTAATTGACTTTACACTTAATCATGAAAAGTTATCCACAATACAGAGATATACAAATAAGTAAATACATGCTGAAACTTTAAAATTATTCTGAGGAAATTTAAAAAAAACATGGAATTATAATCTTTCTATGCTGGATGATTTTATGAAACATTTTTTAAAACTGATTGAAAAGATAAAAGCAATATCAGCAATGAATGGAGACTGAAAAAGAACTCGACCCATGAGATCAATCTCAATAGAACAATTGACTGACCAACATACTGCAAAGAAATGAAGAAAGAAAATCACTCTGCAAGTTCCATAAACAACAACTAAGTACTTCAATTAGTTGCAGGAGAATAAAAACAATGAAATAATGCATGTGAAAATATCACATAGATCTGTTAAGGAAGAGGGACTATCTTAGATAAAATTGTTCCATAGGGAAATGATACTTAGATTTAACTCTTGGATCATTTTCTCTTCCAACAAACAATACATGAAATATACAGAGTCTAATGCAGTAGTTCTCAAACTTAATTGTATGTCTGGATACTAAGGAATACGTTTGATTTATGTGGCACAACAAATGTAAAAATAGAAGAAATTAGACAAAAACGTTCCAGTAATCAATGTATGAAACTTGAAATCAACATACCAAAATAGACACTCAACCATTTCCCCTTGCATCCATCACATTCTGATCTCATAAAATATAGTGATAAAACCACTAGATTAGCAACTTTAGAAAAAGCAGGATAGATATAATACCAGTGTTGGACCTTTTCAAGGCACAAAACGCCTGATTGAGTATTTGTAAAAATCTATACAGCACACAGGGGAGATAGTTATGGCACACTACTGTGTAAGCAGCATACAGCTTAATGGTTTGCAGCTGAGTTAAGTGAAAGAAATCCTTATTTTCATCTGATCAAAAAAAAAAAAAAGTTCTGCCAGACACTCTCTTCAATCACATTCTTCTTGCACTTCTTCAAATATTACTCCATTTCTGATGTACTTCATTGAAGAAGATATTCTCCTATCTCCATTATTGTCCTTCTTATACCATCCTTTCCTTTAAGATAAATCTTTTAACAATTTGGCCACAGTCACAAGTCATAAAGGTAAAGAAAAGAAAAAAAAATATATAGAATTCAGCTTGGAAGAAAAATCTAAATGACAGATGCGATAATGTATGTAAAATTTTCCCATAACAGTTAATCAAGGAAAATCATCAGGAACTTCAACTCAAGAAAAAAACAGATTTGCCAGCACTAGAGATTGACAGTCTACAGGCAACTTTGGTTAATTCTATATTAACAAAAAGAGAGAGAGAGAGGAAAGTACAAATTCCAAAAGCATTTGCAGTTACAAACCAATTTTAAAATTTCATGTAAAATGATTTGCAATCATTCATATAGGTTATCTGCTTCTACAACCACAGAATAATTACATAGAGGCATTGAAAAATTATCAAGTCTGTATGATTAGAGTTGTTTCATGCTAAAAGTATTTTCTAAAAAAAAAAAATAAATGAATAAAATAAAATGTACATACATTTTATGCAGATCATTAAAACTATCAGTAAATAAGAAAATTTTAATTGAACAGTACGCACGATATGTACCACTGGATATATGTTTTGTTTTTGTTTTTTCTAAATTTCCAAACCAATTTTACGTGGCTCTGATATAGCTACCCACATACTACTTAATTCAGAAAGCAGAAGTTCTTCAAAAAATAGATAAAAATAAAAGGTCATAGCCAGCCAAAATAAGCAAGGAATTGATTGTTATGGCAGAGATAATCATTTAGTCATCAGGAATATGGAAATGAAATATTTTTTCTTTTCAATAACAATTTAACATGATTCCCACATATATAATATTGCGCAAGTGTGCACATACAAATTTCAACTCAATCTATCAAGTAGCTTTGCTGTTTGTATTCAGGATTTATATTTGTGTCTGCCAAGAAAGTTTTACTGTTTTAAGCTCTAAAAATGTACAAGAAAAGAAAAAAAATTTTTTTTTTTTTTTAAATATATATATGTATTATATGTATATATATGTGTGTGTATAAAAATTACAGAAATACAATTCCACGAAAATTGATAAATTTACCAATTAACTGAATTGAAAAATATAACTTTTTATTTATAACACAATCAAAAACTTATTTTCAGCTGGTAAGTTACCTGTCAACTAAGTTGAAAGGTCAAGTGGGTATTGCTAACTTTCCTTACCAATATGTGATGAAAGCCCATTTAAATTTACAAATGTCTCATGGGACAACTGAGTTATGGATGACCAAGAGTAACGAGACAAAACCTGTTATGTTTATTCCAAGAGACAGTGTGGCACATGAGACAGCATTGTGGTTCTAATAGCAAATAGGTTTTACGGGTTGAAGTTGGAAACCCCACCCAAGACAGACTGCCTTACAGGGCTAAAAGGTTCTGACTACCCCTACCCTACTATTCACACATTATCACAATGTATTCATGTATTACACAAGGGATGAATAATGAATAATGCTGCAAACCTGGTATGATGAGAGAATGGGACTGCTTTTGGTTAATCATCAGAAATACTGACATGAAATTGATATTCCCCAATACGTAATTATGCTTCATGGAAATATAATAACATCCTCATGGGAAACTAACAGTAGGGTGCCCTGCAAGTGTTGGGGAAGAGGAAATATCAAAGTCACACAAAATTTCCAGAAATTGATGATTGTGTCACCTGGTGAAGGAGGGGGGGGTGACTAAGCAAGCATGGATCCCACATCTATGACGAAA
Source organism: Thysanoteuthis rhombus (assembly GCA_963457665.1). Classification (NCBI taxonomy): domain Eukaryota; kingdom Metazoa; phylum Mollusca; class Cephalopoda; order Oegopsida; family Thysanoteuthidae; genus Thysanoteuthis; species Thysanoteuthis major. Next base: position 64,805,965 of record OY735203.1, on the reverse strand, counting down.
CAGCACCATATTCAACAGAAGGCTCAAGTGACTTTGAAATTGACATTTTAATCGGTACTCTTCATTCAACTAGTGCCTATCTCTTTTTTTTTTTAAACCATTAACCTCAACATCCCTCGACTCATACCAAAGAAAGTAATATCATACTCTATTTTGTAGCTTTTAAATTTCCAATACAAGATCTGTATCACTTTTTGATGGTTTTTTTTGTTTTTCAGCAAAGTAAACCCAGAATCATTTTAAAATATATTTTTTAAATGGTATGGTTACAGCTGGTGAATCAATCAAATTAATTCAGGAAAGGTATTTACAATTGAGGGGAAAATATCTTCTCTAAATGCTTTGATAAATTCAATCGCCAATGAAATAAGAACAGAGTTTTAATGAACCATTATTAATTTCTGACAAGTAAATTTCTTAAAGCTTATTTGCTTTTCATCAAAACTGCACAGAATGGTAGTCTATAGCAGGGAGTAAACAGTGTATATCAGAAATAAAGAATAATCTCTAGGCAAGACTCCAACTCAGGATGTTTACATGTCTACAGAGACTGCTCAGCCGATTGAGCTACTACAACTCTTACACCTGACTAAAGTTCAATTCCAACTCTTAACTACGATGAGTAGCAGTAACGTTACGTTGTTTTTTGGTTTTTTTCAAATCTGAGTAGTTGCAACGAAAAGCAACTAAAATCAAGATGAAAGGAGACGCTAGTCAAAAATGAATAATTGTTGACAAAGCAATTAATAATAAAAAAATCAATCAAGTTTTATTGAAATTCAATATTTAATTGAATATTAGGATATTGAACATTAAATTTTTGCAATTGATTTTCATTGTGACATCTGGTAGCAAATGTTAACCGCTTTGCTGAATATTTCCTCTAATTTTATAGATTGCATGAAATAATTTTTCCATTAGAGCCCTAATAAGCGATGTGAGGGGAGAGGGCATAATTCGTTACCTCTGACTAAAATGCACCATTTTGGCTACTTAGAGGTTATATATATATATATATATGCCTTGGGGTCCTATTTATAACCGTAGAAAACCTCTAGGCTATACCTCTGACTGTTCTTGAGTTTTACCAACACAGACAGACATTTGGTAAATTATGGTAAGATTTTTAATTTTTCAGTAAGCATGAACACAGTACTATACACATTAAGAGAACAATTAAGCAAGAATTTACATTGTCAACAGGCTCCCTCAAGTGAAAACTCATTTTAAGGGGGGGTCTTGAGTTATGCAATGACAGACGGACATTTAATTGAATATATTAAGTAATGTTTTAGGTAAGCATGAATGCCAACAGACACAAAATAAGGGACCAATTTAGCAGGAATTTACATTATAAATTGGACCCCTCGACTAAAAATTCATCCTGAAGGGAAATTTTCAAAAACTAATTAGCTATAAATCTGCTAGGGGGTTCCATTAGTAACTAGAAAAATTAGTTAGCCATACCTCAGAGACGGAGATGGTACGATTGTTTAATTGAGGTGATTAATATTCACAACTGAATCAAGTGTATTGATAAAGAAGGAGATTATGTTGAAAAATACTTGTGTAGAATAAATTCTTTTTTCATTATTAGGCTATGGACTTTTGGTAGTATACTAGGTACATCAATTTGTTTATACATATGCCAGTCAAAATTTAACACTTTTCATTCCAGTTGCAAAAATTCTCAATTTTATTATTGATGTTATAGTTATTCAAAATGGAGAGGTCAGTGATGTTCGGCCTCAAGTAGAGAGTAATGTTCTTGGAAAACTGAATGTAAATCAATTTGAAGATGGCATCAAAATCCATTCACAAATATTGAGAGTAAGGAAATTTTCAGACAGCGAAGACTTGTTTGTCAAAGATGATGTCAGTTTTTAACAGTGTCAGCTACTCTCACCCTTACTGTGATATAACCTCAGACCACTTATTCACCTTCAGCTTCAAATTCAACTTTTATGAGTAAACCTCATTCTGGATAGCAGAAGCAACTTGAAATTCTTTGTCACTTTATACAAGGACTCAGATAAAAGAAGTGGCCAGCAATGATGACACAAATATAATATTGGGTGACACATAAAACAGTAGATAAAACATTAATGTATGGAGCTGATAAAAAAAAGGTCTTGTAAAGTAATATTTTTAAGTTTACTCATTTTCAGATGATATTCATCTCCAATTAAAAGAATTATAATCTTTTCAATCAGATAGATGATCTAGAAACATACAAATATCCAGAAGCTAGGATTATTCATCAATAGAGACTATTAGGAAAGGAAATCAATAAAAAAAATTTCATACAAATAATTCAGACAGCAATTTAGAGCAGTAAGACCGGAACCATGGTTACAGAGATCTCATGAATATTCCAATCTATTAAAAATAGATTTGTCATTCTCAAAATAAGAATCAATTGTTTTTTTTGTGCTAACCTAATTTGTAATTAGAAAGAGAGCAAGAGAGAGAAAGTAAGAAAGGAGCATACAGTGAAATTAGTAGATAATATACAAGTGTACGTCTCTTATACATGGGCATGGAGAGAAAAATATACATCCTCAAATCAATAGGTTTGATTATATTTTCCTTTTCTAAAATGATTTTTTCAACTAAGAGTTATTTATTGCGATTAATATTCACATAACCTTTCTGCAATTCTTCCTGTTTTTTTTTTTTTCATAGAGAATCAATCATTTATAGATTTATATGAAATAGTTTAACCTTTTCTCAAAAAGAAAAAGTCTTACCAAAGATGCAAACTGGAGTTGCCTCTGTGTTGACTACTTGAGCCAAAGGCAGCCTTTAAACTTATAAAAAGTTATAATACTAAAAACAGGCCTGGTTGCAGTAGGGTCAAACTCCACTCCTACTTTTATTCCAACCGAAGATGATTACTGCAAGAGTGCAATAAATAAATTTATAGATCTATAAAAACAGTTTGGCTTAGTTGTTAAGAGCAGCCTAGCAGTCACTTGGTCATGATTTCAAAATCACGGTAGGAAATATTAACTCAATATACTGCTTCAATGTGATGGGATAGACAAACAGAGAAGAGTTTACTCCCCTGAATCAAGTGAGGATTGTTCTTGTTCTTGTGGGGAGATGGGGGGGGGGGATACAAAGTCAACTCCCATTTGGACTGGAGCTTGACAGAATGAAGGCCAGAATAGAATAAGGATGGCCAGATGAGTCAATAGTGCATATTCCCTAACAAATAACCTTCTCAATCAAGGAGATTTCTGCTTCCTTTCATGAAGCTGTTGTTCAAATGTCATCTTAAAAGAAGAGGAATACACAGAGGAAGAGAAACAATAAATCACGTTTCATGTAATTCAACAATATATTTTCTATTTCTTCATCCTATCAATTCATCCATCAAGATGATCTTTGAAGATCACCACAGTAAAGGATGATATTGAATCACTGTAGTCTCACAAATAGCCGACCAACAACCCAAACGGGCTACAGATACTCTCTCTTAGAGTGTCCATGTGTATATGCCTCAGGAGGACACACCTGGTTACATTTGGGGCTACAACCTTTAAGATTTCCATGAATACATGGATAGGCACCCCCCCCTTTAAAATAGTGCTGGGGGGGCACCAAGTTTTATGCTGGTATTTTTTTTTATAAAGATAATTCTAGATAATCTTTTAGATAGATCTATTCATTTTTTTATGCTTAGTTCTAGTACACACACCCTTTAATCATAACTCAACTAAAAGCCGTAACATATACACAAATGATTGAAGAAATGTATAATGCAAGCCGACCAAAAGAAATTCGATTATTTCTCTGTAACTTTTAGTAAATACTTATAAGCAGAATGAAAACTAGGAAGCACTATGTATGAACGTTGAAAAACATGTCCATCACAATTAGAAAGGTATGCTACTGACATATGCACATTATTATCAAGAAAAATCTGTTCAAAATGTGCACACACATAGATATGCCGGATAGATTTTCTTTCCGATGTGATCTTCGGATATCTGACTGTTCAAATGACAAGGTATCGGAAAAGGAAGAGTGACTAAAGACGAGAGGCAGTCAAGGCAAAGCAGGTAGCACACTCCACTTACTTCCACCCCCCCACCTACCCCATCTGTTCCACTTCAACACACTAGTAATTACTAATTCCATCGATTCAATATTGGTGGAGTGGGGTAGGCAGTGCTGGCAGCCAACAAGAAAAGAAGGCAATGCTCGACTGCACTGCATGAGCCATTTATTGAAGGTCTTAGAGTAGTTTTGGCATCTTAAATGACTGATTCTGGCTTGTCTTAAAGAAAACTACAAGTCACCTGCCAATTCACCGAAGTATATCCCGAAGTGAAATACAGGTTACCTTTGATGAACAAACAAAACTTAGCTCTGCTCTTCTCTCACCTTTTGCCTTTATTTTCTCATCCATTCCCGTATCCATTCCAATTTTTGTTACCAGACAATGTTTTTATCTAAATTTTATACGAATATGGAGCAGTTTTATATGCAATATTCTTTCTACCAACTCAATCAACTACCTAACTTTTCTTCCTTACTAAACTACTGAACCTTTTTTCTGCCCTCACTTTTCCTACCCTCATATCAAACTACCTAAATGACTTTTCACCCTTCTTTATTCTAACCCTCTTATTGAATTACCTAACCTTTCTCCTGATCCTACTGAAAGTGTAATATTCAAACACAAGTAGGAACAAGCAGAATAATACTAAAGATAATAATTGTTAAGAATGGAAGGTAAAGAAAAATAATGGCTTTATGCATGAATAGTATCAGTAAGAGCTCAAGAAGCCAAAGGCTTGGCTTAGTTCAGAGATAATCAAGTATCAAGTTTCTTTTTGCAATGTCATAAGTATCTTTCCATTGTCCTCTAATACCAACACATATCTGAATGTATTTTACTGTACATCAGGATGTCGTTGATTACTGAGCAAATTAGCAACATACATTGATATGTTGAAAAAAATCAAAATAAAAGCGTAACATCTATTTCAGAAAGCAGGACCTCAACACTAATAGGCTTTTGTTAACGTTATTATTTACAGGAGTAGCAAATGTTATTTTATTATTAAAAAAATCAATTTCCCAATATTCTTTAAATCTGTTTTACTTTATTAAGTAGTTCCTTTTTAATCATCCAATATAGATATGAAATAAAAGTAAAGGTTATTATTCAAGCAACATTCATTCAGAACGCTCTCCCCTTTATATCTGAACGTCACAAATTCTCCAGGTGATGAAAGAGCAAATAGCCCCAAATGCTAATAAAATTTGAAAACATATAATCCCAAATGTTTTTATAGATTCAAGATTTTCTCTGGTACATTTGGAAACGCGGTTGTTCATTCCAAACAATATTTGCAAGAACATTGGAGAAAAAAAATTTAATATACATTAGTTTAAAATACAAAATTACAGACTAATTAAAATTATTATAGTCAAAATATTTTTGGAAAAATAATTTGATTTTATATATTACTACAGACACAGCATCTAGATTCATGAAAAATTCTGACCAAGATGCACATAAGCAAATATTTGGCCTCTAAAACCATGACTACATTTCAACAAGCCCAAAAATGTGACTTACGCTTTCAGAAGAGAGCACAACCATTAAAAACCCATTTCCAACTCCACTCAGGTTAACGAGTCAAATCCATCTTATTTGATGAGAAAGCATGATTTTAATTTTATCCACCCAACTGAAGATCTTGTTCATTTATTCCTCAAGACTCCTTGTTAAGTACAAGAGCATAACCTCACTACTGCAGTTTCAGTAGTAAGTAGGTTTTATGGGTGAAGTTGCTAGTCCTATGCCCAATCCTCCTCCTCCATCACATGGGCTTGGGACCAGTTATCACAACTGTCAATCTGTAAGGTTTTTTTTTTTTTTTTTATCAGAGTAAGCTTCTCTTAGATGGATTGCCTCTCAGGACTAAAGGGCTCTAAATGCCCTGCTATATACCCATAACTACAGGAGAATTGAATTCATGTCTTTCCCAAGGGCATTAGTCTAGTGAAGACAAACAACCTCAGCTGAAACTTGAACTCTGTCCGCCAATTCCATTTTCTGAGCGCCACACCACACCTCTTGCTCTCCATTTCTTTGAGTATCAACAAGTTTCAAGGAGTAAAAATAATCACAAATGAGAAAAATTGTTGTTTTTTTTCATAAAATCCTGTGTTTATATGCTTGAAATGAGAAGTGGGTTAATTTTGTGTTTTCCCACATTTACTTCATCTGAAGAAGAGCTGAAAGAAGTGTTGTATAACTAAATATAAAGAGAATGAGTCAAGATGCAATAAGCTAGAGAAGACAAAGCAGTCAGTATCTAGAAAGATAAAATGATAATGAATAGGATAATTATAGCTAATATAGACAGCACGCAACACTCAATAAGGAGATAGAATTAGGTCTTCAAACAGAACAGCAGGGATACAATCACAGGAAAAACATTTTGCAAGATCTAATACTTTTTGAAAAAAATAAAAGGAATTAAATGACTTTCAATTACACTTCAACAAAGAATGAAACAAATTACACTAATATTTGAAAAAAAAAAAAATCTAAATTCTGTAACTTCAATTTGCTGCATCTACAAGACTTGATTTTCTAAATATGAATGAAGGACAACAGAGGCTTTGGATGATCAACTACGACAATACAGAAATTCATAGAAAACATCTGAAAATTGATGAAAGGTGATAAGAATTTGTAGAATGATTGACAACCCACCGAAATAGTCAAGAAAAAGAAAGAAAAAGAAAGAAAGATACAAGTCATGGCTATTGAATAATAACACTGAACTTTCGTAAGGTGAACCACAGCATGTTTTGTTTAGTTTAGGGGCATATCTACCTCTGGTGGATATTTAATGCTATGACTGATTGGAGTTAAAAGTTGAGGGTCAGAGGATGATCCTATTAACTTTTGGTTTGGTTTGGAGATGGAAAAACTTTTTTTTGTTGCTGTAAAGTTAAAACCGATTTTAACCCCCCCCCCACACACACACACCACCATGTATGGGTAAGGGGGTATATGTGTATATGGGTATAGTGCTTGGGATGTAGAAATTACTTTTTCCTGTAGAGTCAGATCTCTTTCCAGAAAAATATTTTGCTTGGTTTGAGGTAGTTAAAATGTTCTTTCAGGTTATTTACTTACAAACCAAGTGGCACCCATTGACTAATTGGTGAGCATAAACAATCCATGAAAGTTTCAATCAGCTCACGTCTTCAGTTTGCTGATACACATCATTTGAAATAGACGTTTTTTGTTTTTTTTTCTGACACACATTATCAATTCAAAAATCAAGCAATGAATCAATTTGAAATGATTGGTGAAATTCAACAAACTGGCTACTAGAAACATGTCTTTGAGATTTTGTGTAAGTCAAGAGTATGTTGAAGAAGATGAGCATTGTGGACAGCCATGCAAATAACAGGCGAGAATGTTAAAACAAAAAAAGGCAAAAGAATAAAAATGGATCAAATCAAATGCAGAAACTTACGAAGGGAGACAAGAGATGAGAACAGGTCGGAGAAAATGAAGTAATAATAAAATTGATGGAGTGAATGAATCAAAAGTCAAAATAAAGTCTCAAATTCAGATACAATATCAAAAACTGAATTTGATTTAATAGGCTACATGAAATTGTCAAATGGAATAATTTACAAAATCTAGAAGAGTTTGATGACTAAGAAATAGAAAAGTTTAATGTTATTTGATGACACAAGAACTACTACAAAATGATTATTAATCAAATATTAGATAAGAAAATGTGTTGCTCAATATATTTATCATTTGAAATAGCTTGATAAAATTCAAGATAAAAGTTTTTACTGCATTTATACATCAAGCAATCAAAGTAAAAAAAGCCATTCTAGAATGTATGAACCATGTAATCAAGTGGCTGAATAAGGTGAACTGTGATAGCCTAATAAAAAGTTAAAGTGTTTTAAAGGCTGCTAAATAACACTGCAACATAATTTTGCTTTTCATTGTCTCTGGGTAATGTGTTATTTTCTAATAGATTATGTCTAAAAAGTATATAAAATGCCTATATTCCCTTCAAATTTTGAGACCAGATCAGTGATGATTTGTTATCTACTAATTTCCAATGGGACAATGAGCAAATTTGCATATTTTTAATCACATAAACTAAGGAAAATTCACCTCCAGAAACATAGCAAATAAATACAGCTACTTTCAGGAATATATTTCCATTGAATGCCTTTATTTTTGGTAATAAATAATTATGCACAAAATGATGCTTACAATCATCCTTTGTGTGCCAAATTATCCATATACAGATTCACAAACAATTTACTTAATCATTTCATTAGATAGAGTACTTATTAGATTTTTTGGCGACATTTTACATTTAAAATTTTTGTTGCTTTTTATTACAACCAAACTCAGGCCGGTTTTCCTTCGGCAGGGAGTGAATAATTCAACAGCACAAATCAGAAAAAAAGTAAGTTTCCGGTGATAAAAAAAGAACAAAAATTGAGACAAAGGTAAATAGTAACAAAAAAAATTAATTAGGATTTACAATACTCATGTAATAAAATAAATGAGTTAATTGAATTACTGATACTGAACTATCAGTCAATAACAAACAGGTGGTAGAAGACATCAGGATAGAAGAGGAGTTCAAAAGTTTGATTAGAGCTTGTGCTTGCCATGTTCCTGTACCTCAGTGGTAAGAATGGTTGACTGTTAACCAAGCCTCTTTCTGGCATGGATGGTCAAAAGTTCAATTCAAACTGGGAACATATTCTTTATTTCAATCCGTGCGGTCAATTTATTTAATCACTTTTAAAGGGAATGTTGCAATAAAAAGCAAGAAAAATTGAGATAAAGGTAAATAGTAACCAAAACATTTAATACGTTTAATAATATTTTGTATAAAGCTGTCATTTTGTATTTAAAAATATTTTCTAGTACAGATGGATTTTGAAATATACCTTCAAATTTTGTTCCTACATATAGAGAAGAGACAACCTGTTCATATACACACCAATATAGTTGATCACTTGGTTCTATACATGTCATACAAATAATCATAGCAATGTACAGGCTTAAAGTGCGATCCATAAGTAGAGCATTCACATAAAAACTTTCATAAGCTGTAATGGTATAAAGCAAATAAGCAATTACCATTAAGTTAGATGGGAAAAGGTTTTTAGCATTCCCAGACCCCAAAAATGATGATAAAGGGGTGGGCTGAGGGAAAGAGAGGAAAAGGATACACATTCACACAACTTCTTGCAAAATAAACACCGAATTTAATTTTTGCAAAAACAAAAACAAAAATGGCATAAAAAACATTCGGAAAGCTGTGGATAATTACCGAGTTTTCATTTTATTTGGTCAAGCAAAAATATCTTGATATGTAAGCAAAGTTGTGAAATATTTTTTTATGAAGTATTTCAGATTTTTTAAAATTGGTACTTAAAATATGAGCAGCATTTTTAGCAATTTTCATTATGATTTGAAAAATATTATTCATCCAAAAAGAACCATTAAACATAGTTCTATACACAATAGATAAATGTAAATTTTGAAGCTGAGTTTTATGCTCAAAATTCAACAGATGACATAATAGCTGTGGAAATGAGAATGCAGAATAAATATGAAATATTCAGAATGGAAGTTGAAAAAAGTATAAATCCCAAGTAAAAAGAGACAAATTTTGGATTTAAAATATACTTTTTTTCTGCTTTCTTCATTAAACAACTTTTCCAAGGACAAAGTGAATCACTAGTGTTACTATACACACATAAATTGTGTTCATGTTTATTCATATTCAAGCAAACTTAATCAAATCTTAATAAAGGAATGATTCCTATTTTCAATAACTGGCAGGTGGGTGAAAGACTATAATAGAACTAATCCATAAGAATGGTTGGAAAATAATTGATTTCCCTCCCTCCATTCAAGGTTAATACATAAGCTTTTTCTGAGAGAAACTGCTAATCTTGAAGAGAATAGAACACATTATGATTAAATAGTGCTTTGAAATCCCAAAAGTGGGTGGAGACAGCATCCTTCATTGTAAATTAATTACCAATGATAATGGACAAGAAAATAGAGGTATGCAAAGAATATAAAAACCAAGCAAGGGAAAACCTGACAATTTCACCATTAAGTAACCTTGACCATGAAAAGGGTGTCACACAGATCAAATGTTTTTTTCAAAAAGAACAATTCAAGATGCAGAACAATACTGTCCACAATTATAAAGCACTCTGGAAAAGCAAACTGCTGCTAAAGCCATTGTCATTATAACTGAATGAAAATCATTTTATATATATATATATATATATATATATATATATATATATCCGAAGCAGAGGAGTTAAGAGTAAAAGATTCCTGGATACGCCCACAAATTTCATCAATTCTTCCTAAGCCCATATCCTGGCCTTTCTTCATTAAAATTTATTGAAAACTTCTGGAAAAATTCAGTGGACAAACATGAGTGAATGAAAAAATATCTTTCAATCAAAATAAATTCCTTGATCTGCTCAGAAATTAAACATGCTACCCTGCCAGAAAATTGGATACGAATTCATTTTGAACTTTTGGAGATATTGTGAACATGTAGCTATGACACAGGGAGCTGCAACTGAGGAAAAAAAAAAAAAAAAGTACTTGATCCGCTAAAAAATTTAATCAATTCTTCTCCAGCCCATTGGCCCACCCTCCGACAAAATATCACTGAAATTCATTGAGAAATTTTGGAGATATTGTGAGGATAGACAGGCAGATACAAGTGAATACTTGTACACCTTCCAACTATATCAGCAGAGGTAAATAAACTATTATCATATAAACCAGTTATAAAAGCCAGACACCTTCTCATGTCCATTATAACCCTGGAGAGGATATCGAGCCAATATTCCAGACCCACAGGGAATAATCTTTTTAACCCACTTGAGCTCTAGATTGTGGTAGCTGATATTGAATGAGGAATACGTCAATATCTCAGACGAAAGCCATTTATAAATTGGTCGCAAAATGAGTCAGGATTTTCAGTCAGTAAAACCAGCCTTTGCTATCCATAATAGAAATATGATTGTTGGGTAGCACAATAGAGAGACATTTCTAATTATTAAATGATACAAAAATTTAACTTGAAATCAAGACTGAACTCTGCAACAATCAAATGTACAGGTAACAAGATTTAAAGTGTGCGACTCCCACCTCCATTCACTTTTCCTCTCTGGATTGTTTTTTTTTTTTTTTTTTTTCCCCACATTTTATCCACTCTCTCCTTTACTCCTCCTCCTCCGATTCACTTCCTTTTTTCCTTCCACCTTCCTCTCTCACCCACCCAATCATTCTTAACTTCTCTTGCCATTTAATTGGCTCTTCCACTGCCATCAACAAAGTTTCGAAACTAGTCTCAGAGTTTAAATAATGCACTTAACACATTATGATGATGATGATGATGATGATGATGGAACAAGTGGATCAAGAGACGACCAACACAACCTGGTACAGATTTCTTTTTTTTTCTTATCCAAGACAACTTTTTTAAATTCTTTCCAAAATTGCCTGACCAATTAAAAATCAAATCAGCTCTCAAGTGTGTGAGTGTGAGCAAAGAATGTCATTAGTATTCACTGAATTCATATTTCATTCCATAACTTTTAACAATTCTAGTTTTTTTCGATTTCCATTATAGCACAGCAATTAGAATTAGACAGCCTAAAAAGACAAGTAAAAACAGAAAAAAATATCCTGTTAAATTGCAACAATTCAATCAAGTTTCATTTGACTATTCATGGGTTGAGATTGAGACGAATTCAATGTTTTTATCCAAAGTTGTGAGAAAAATTTTCAATTTCAGTCATCATGAATTTTATCAATTATTTTGTAAAAAGGTACAAACGTTCAGAACAAAACAGTACAATGATTTACACAATTAACACATTCACACATCAAATCAGAAGCAGACGATTGCTTAAAATTGATATAGAAAGTCGTGTTTCAATTTGAATTGTTTTAAATTAATATAATTTAGAAATAGCAAAAAGAGAACAGTCTATCCCTGTGAATTGAATAAAGGGTCTGGTTTGAAATTCCAAGAATGTTGCCAGAGGTTATATTGTGACTAAAACAACCAAGATGAGGACTTCAGTTCAAATAAATCAGTGAGTAATGAAAATTCTCCATCTTGGAAATTCCAACAGAAGATGTCTGATGCTTGACACATGAATTGTTCGACAATAAATGAATGCTGTTTTTCCTCAATTTCTTTTTTGTTAAACTTCAACATTTGTAGGTTTGAGGAAAAATCTTTAATTTCTAATCAATTGTCTGATTTGTTTACTTCTAACCTGAGCTTTCTGTGGATGCTATCACTAACACGGTTAAAAGTGGAGGGGGTAGAAATGATATCTACAGAAGCACTTGAAAAATAAAAACCTGCTCAGTTCATAGGCAAAAGCTGTAGACAAAAGATAAGAAAAAGGGAAAAGGTATGGCTGAAGAAGGATTTGAAGGTTGAAAACTTATTCATAGGAATATGAAAGCCATTGAGGATGTAGATAAAATGCAATTGGCAGTCGTCATGATGTTTTTATTAGTCAACTAAAAAAAGCACCAGGCTAGATAAAATAATCGAGTAGAATTGATTGTTGCAGAAAGAAATATCAAGGTAACTTTGACTTGAGAGATTTACCAACAGAATTTTCATGTGTGTTAGGTAATAAAAACAAACATTTTTTATAGAAATAAACTATTCTACAATAAAATCACAAGTAAAAATAGATCTTTGAATATAATTCCTCAAATACTCAGATCATTTTTAGAAACTATTTCTTCCGTCACTCCTCTTCAATGTTTGTCAAAATCCATTTTGGCTTGCAATGAATTTTCAACGTATTAATTTGTATTTTACTAGACAACTTCCCAGAGCTTGAACTAAATACCATAGATGTTAATCATACTGATTATGTTTCCAACCCAAACAGAAAATTCTAAGTCTTCTTAAGAGCAACAATCTTCATATAGTACAACACAAAAATTAGTACATATTGGGCAGAGAATAAAAAATGTTTTTGATCACCATGCAAAACTATTTTAGCCTTAGAAGGTTTATAAGTCCAAGTTTCCAGTACCAGATTGTCCAATGTGACATGCACTGGAGTCGATAAAGGTGTTGCTTATGCATATTTAGTGACCGCTAGTTCAATCCCTGGGGTTAGTAGTGCAGAAAAAAAACATACTCTAGTTCAGGCGGACAAGCCTCATCACAAGGATGAATTAACTGAGTGTCTTAACTAAAACAAAATATCCTCTGGCATGGACAGTAGAATGAGAACAACCTACCCTTGTAGAGGGTACAACAGCAGAATGGTTGTGACTATTACAACCAAGATGTCTCAGTGAATCAGAAAATAATAATGAAATTCAGAAAACAAAAAACAAAAAAACAAAAAACACCATCCTGAGCAGGTTAATTTTGATAGCGTTTGATTAATTTTTTTTTTTGAATAGGGCATAAAATATTTCATATAAATAAAATGGTACATGAGTTGAAAACTCTTTTGCATCAATTCTGAACTATCTTCATTCAATGATCTATGAATTGTCACTTTACAATGAGAAAAATGAATTTTTCATTACAAAATACAAGTGGAAATGTATTTTTTTAATTCAGAACTTCAAAGCACATAAGCCAATCATTTATAAAGACATTGAATTCTTCGAAGTTTTTTTGGTCTAAACAGCAAAATAAAAGATACAAAACTTGTTTGATCATAGCTCCTGAACATTTTGCAGGCGATCAGTTAACTTAACCTAATAAATTATCTTAGAATCAAAAGTGCAAATTCTTTGCCAAAAACATTTTCTTCATTAATTTCCATGTTTTAGTTATAATTTGAAAGGAATTCGAAAACAATTGAAACTACTGTAGGCTAAAAAAAAAAAATGAAAGAAAAAAAAAAGAAGTAAACATTCACCCTCTCACTATTGACTAATGAGGGCAGATTAACTGGAAACATACAGGCTCATTAATAACATTAACAAGTTTGGACTTCAACACTGTATAAAATTTCCATCAATGATAAGGCTGTCCCCCATTACTCATCACTGTTTGGGGCATAGAAAGAAGCTTCAAGCATAAGATTCTACAAGGGTTTAATATCACTTCTCCAGAGTTACCAGTCTGATGAACAGTCTTAGTGAGAAAAATACCACTTTTCAAAAGTGATCTAAAAGATGACATTAATCACACGTTTATCTATGAATTAGGTTATCATCTCAAAATCTACCAATGAACCAACAACTACAAAAATCACCAGCAAGCAGAAGAAGTCATCAACAAACTAGTAAAATAACTTTTCTTGCTGGGTATCTACCAGTAAGAAAGGTAATGTTGTTTCAGGTCTTGAATTTGATACCAATATCTGTACAAGTCTTTAATTCCAGCATTTGCCCAAATTAATTCAAGAACAGCAGAGACGTCAAAATCTGACATGTTTTGTAATTATTGTCTTCCTTACATACAGACAATCAGCTATTCTACTTTCAAGGAAATATTTTAAAAAGACAAAGATTTCCTTTAACCAAAAATTTTAGAAAATGAGGCCAAAGCTCCCAACATTGTTAAGTTGCAAATGACTTCAAGCATTTGCTCATTTCATTTTTATTTGACCGCAGGAATAGATTTAGAAAGGGAAATAACAGGAAATTTTCATATCCTTGAATATTACTGGATATTCCAACATAGATATTTCCTCCAAATCCTCCTTTTTTTTTTTTTTTTTTTAAGGCTGCTCACGTTTAATTTGCACTAATGCCCTCGGGAAAGACAGAAATCTACTTCTCCCTCAAGCTCTAGGTAAATTGGGCATTCTAAGCCCTTTAACCATATAAAGCAGACCAAAAGAAAGTTACCAAGAGAGAAAAAGAAACCAAAAAGCGAATCCCAAAGGTAGACGTAGTAAACTCTACTTTCTTTATGGCAATCATGACAGATCATCGTACCATTACAAACCGACCCTGGATGCCAAGAAAGTTAGTCTCTATGCAACAACTCTCCCACTTGAAAATATTCATGCGCAGATTGCTATGCAAATATCATCACAGCCACAGATATCAGCAAGATGGTCAACTAACCAAGTGGTTATCAGGACTAACAAGTTTACGGGGTAGTTAAAATTAACTTCAGAGAGGAAGGAAGTTCAATTTACGAGAGAATTTTAACTGATAAGCACAGCGGGGGAGCCATTTCTGAACAAATTTGGTATGACGTGCAAATACAGTGAACATGTTACAAAGAGTATTCATGTTTGACGCATTGATTTTTCTCTTTCCAGGATAAATGAAGTGCTTTTTTGGGAGGCTTCAACATGTTCAGCAAAATGAAGTAATGATTAGCGCTAATTAAGTCTGAAGAGGTCAACTGATCACTTGAAGGCTCACTGAGACTTGTGTTCAATAAAGCAGCAAGGATCGAGTGTACTGATTGAATTTTTTTTCCAATAATTCAACCATCAACTTTTAAATACTGTCTTTGACTACAGCAAAATAGACAAGGTGAACATTGCAGAAAAACAGATATGATCCTCAAGTTCAAACATATGAGTATCAAAAATAAACTCTCATAGGACTTTGGTAAAAAATGAATGATTGATTCATTTTTTAGACTTGATGCTCTTTTTCATTAGTCATATCAGTAGAAAGCACTGCAATCAATATCAAAACTTTCAAAGATGTAAAGATTAGACAGCCCATCAGATGAAGGCAACTCCACCAAGAAAAAGCCACTGAAACCACAGTAGCATCACTCCACCAATTGCCTAGGGAAGATCAGTCAAAAGTGAGACAAAGGTGGTCGAGCTGACATAATCCCAGCTGAGGGGAGTTGTCCATTGGCAGGGTGTGGTTGCGGCCCTATTCTCCACAAGGAGTTCACAAGAATAAACAACAGACAAAGTCAAAATCTTAGTCCTCTAAAATACAGACAAGCTAAACAATCAACACATTATCACCAAGTACTCATTTTTAGCCATAGAATGGTGGATATCCTAATAATCATACTTCACTATATAATGCCTTATTCCATCATTTATCACAGAACAGAATTGCTTGGGCCAAAAAAGTCAAGATGATTGTTTAGGAGATATTTTTTTTGTGGTATAAGACAAACTTCATAAAGAAAGACCTAATGCCTTGGATATAAACAATTTCTGTACAAAATACCCATCAAAAAATTTTTTTAATGCAAAAATCTAGGATTTTTTTTAAATTTCCAAGTTTTACATAAGAAAATTTCTTTCAAACTCAAAACAAGGAAATTAAAAGAAAAAAAAAAGAAATTTTTACAATGTTGTTGCTTATTAGAGTTCAACTATTCCCAATAAATGTATGTCAATTATTTTCAAATCGAAAATAGACAACTGTTGAAAGCTTATCCTCATTTAACATTACATTATAGAAAAGTTCCTCATCCAAAAGACTATTGTACACTATTCTAAGCAAATCTGTATAAAATATGCAGTTGAAATATCCTGAAAATAAATGTTAATGAGTTGCTTTAGAAACCAAAGATTTTCAAGATACGCCTTTTACTGTAAAATACAAATTCCTAACTAAACAAGCAAGCAAAAAAAGAGCATCCCATTATTGACGTTTTCCTCCAATATAGTTTCTAACAAAGAGAGGAATAATGTAACCATGCTAGAATTTTTCATTTAGTTCTAACCATATACAAACAGGGGCTTTATTATAAATCAATATGGCTGCTCCTTAACAATACTACCAAAAATCATCTAAAGAGTATCAAGTTTAAAACTACAATTAGTTTGGTGTATATGTAATTTTCCCAAGCTGCAAATTTTTGAAAAACAATGAACTACAATTCATGCCAAAGATTTTTTTATACTCAGACAATTTATTAAATAATCTTTAGTAAAACCGTTTTTAAAAAATGAATCAGCACTGGAGAACACATCGATTAATCACCAATTGGTTTGATTATTTGAAGCATACAGAAAATGATAAATGCCTAATTCACAAGGTATATAAGCCATGCACCTTATACCTACTGAGGGGTATGGGTATCAAACAGTTACCAGCAAAACAGAGAACGATGTTCGAGTTTTGGCCAAAGCTGTTTGCATTCACTTTGCACTAATGCCCTTGGGAAAGTATGAATCCACAGCTACGGGTAAATAGCAGGGCAATTTGATCCCTACAGCTTTGAAAAGCAGTCCACATGAGAGAAATGCTTCACAAGGGATTGATAATCATTCACCTTCAAACAGTGTCTGTTTATTACAATTGTTGACACCCAAAGAGGATAAGCTTCACTAGACACAAAAGAACAGTGTTCAGGGTGGGGTATGGATCAAGTAACTTTGACCTGGGATTTCAGCCCATTAAATTTTAAAATTAAATATATCTTTCTTTAACAACCCAGTTAAGTTCTGGTTTCTCCTAAAAATGTCCTTTCTTGCAATGACAATTGACTTTTGTCAGACAATGAATATCATCTGATTTTTCATGACAAATTCTAAGCATACAAATAATCATCCTAATGTGTGTATCCAGAGTCCCTGCTCTTTCAGGCAAACCAAACTTTGTCACCCTTTAAAGTATACTATTATTGATTTACGTTATACAATGAGAAAAATAAACATATAGGAATCAAAAGATCATTACAATAATCAGATAAAATAGTTCCAACACAGCATAAGAGTTTCAATTCATCATTTGACATATACAAAATATTCAACATTATAGCAAGAAGAGTGTCCATTTATATTACCGACGAATCATATTGTGTCAGACACTTGGCACCTTGAACAACCGCCCATGTTGCCAATACGTACAGGTTGGCCCTGAATGTATCTCAAAAAAAAAAAAAAAGTTAGTTGTCACTTTCTGTTCATTCTCAACTTTGTACAATAGATGTTTTCAAGTTCCATTTCACAATCAAAGCCCCTATATTACAAACCTCCCTAAAACCAACTAAAAACCACGAGTCACCCCACATTACTATATACAGACTAATACAACCTTAATCAGTTCCTCTTGAAATGCAGGGACAGGGAACTAATTTAATTCACAGAACCAAACAACCTTAAGATTTGAGAATCAATTCAGTCCCAAAGTTCAAAGGTCATTTGAAAACGCTTCAAGTCAAAATCTGATCTATATCTTATCAGTTAAATTATTTTGATAATTTTATTCTGAATATATATTCTATGTACAAGAAGATATCAAACGTTGAACAAAGTTGATTGATAATAAAACTGAAGTATAGATTCAGCTATTATCTTACTCAGCTTTGTTAAGGTCAATTCTTGAATAGTGATTATAATTAAGACAATCCTAATCTACCAAGTTAATAATTTGACAACTGAGTTGAGTACAAACATTTTAATAGGTTTTAGATTTTGAAACTAATGAGAATTTTACTCTAAACCTGCATGCCACTTTGAAATAAAACAAACAACATTGGACGACCTCAAAAAGAGGGGGGGTACATAAGTAAGTATATTAAATAATCCCCGACAACAGAATTACTAGGCAGTTGCTACTGGCAAATGAGAAGGAAATTATCTTTTTCTTTCAAAGCTTCTATTTTTAAATAAATAGAGGAAATAGAAACCTTCCTTCCTTCCTGCTCCATTGTAACTGGTCACTAAGACCTCATAATAAATATTATGATAAGAGCCTTACTAGGTCACTTGGTTCTCCCAGAATATTTATCATAAATAGGGAGAAGAGAGGGGGTTCTGTTAAAGCATGGAAACGATGTTTTTCAATTGTATCGGTAGGAAGAATCTTGACTTTAATCAAATAAACTTCACTTAAATAAATGAAAATTATCAATTGATAGTCATTAAAATTCAAGAAAGAGAGAGACTGCCACAATGATGTTGCCATATCTATTATGAAGAATACCAAAGACCAATAGAAAAATATATTAGGGTGTGGATATGGGCGGCAGCCTCAACCCCAACTACGCAAAGCACAATTTTCTTTTTTTTTTATTTGGTATCTGAATGAAGAAATTTTGTAAATGAATTTAAAAAAATAAATATATATATATCAAATAATCCCAAGTAATCAGAAATCAATCATACAGATGGAATGATTTTTTTTTTATCCCCCCCCCCCCAAAAAAATTCTGGATCCGCCCCTGATATTGAAATAGTTTGTGTTGTTAACACATAATGAGGTTTGCTTATGAAGTATAAACAGATCCACAACTATTAACTATAGAGGTAGCACAGCACAACTAACATTTTGCACGAAGACAGTAAATGAAATAAATATACAATGTATTTATCACACAAGACAAAAATCTTTGCTAACGCTTCTTTCAAAAAAAAACCATCAACAGAAAGAAAATTCAGGACGTAAAAGAGCTAATCGATTTAAATAGCAGACATTATCGAAGCCCGCAGTATTTCTAATAAAAAAATGGAAATCGTCTAGATTTCCTGATTCTTTCAAGTTGAAAAGCAACAACTGAAAAGTGCACGAAGAGGCAGCATTGAGGGATGTAGTCATATGACAAGTGTAAGTGTCAACAACTAGAGATTCTTTTTCTACAGCTTCGTAATATACATAAATACATAATAATTAAACTATATAAATCGCAAGGAAGAAACCCCTCTAGACATTTGCAGCTTGTCTTGTGCTTGGAAGATTAACTCATATTTCACTCCTTTTTTTTCTTCCTTTTTTTTCCTCTTCTTTTTTTACCTAATTTAAAAACAAGAGACGAGCAACTCCTGAATACGGAAATGCTGATAACATTAACAGGTGTCGTTTAGTGAAAATGCTTGGGAGCGCGAGAGACAGAGGGGGGCAAGAGGAGGAAGAAAGGGTGATACATTAGAGTGAGTGGGAGACGCATCATAGTAGCACCAGCAGCAGCAAGCGGAGGAGAGAAGGCTATGTAAGTCACATGGAAAGAAAGTGAAAGTAGTAAGAGAAGTGGTTAGATTGCAAAACATTGACAGATGTAACAAGTCAGCACCGTTCACAAAACACAAACAGAAAGCCTTAGTAGAAAAAAAATAAAACTCATTTCACAGGGGGGACAAAAATGAAGCTAATTTTGATTCAACTACATAATCAGCTCGGCACAGACTGTAACTAAGGCAACCTCAACACAAGTATTGAACTACCCAGGGCGTAGACAAAATGTATGATGATGTTATTCCAGACGAAAAATATACAGTCAACATCGAACATTACGTAAATAAACATTTTTTTGGTATTAACGGTTGGGGTAATGCCGGCTATTAACTGCACGAATACCTGCATATTTATTCATTATTTCTGTTTAAATTACAAAGAAAATTCACTCGGGAAAGATAGTGTTTCATTCTTGGTTCATTTTTCATCAGTATCTTCAGATCAAGTATTAATTGATGTCTATTATTACAAATAGATCTGCATATGTATGTATGAATGAAAGAATGTAATGTAAAGCGAGAGAAGAAAAAAAACGTGTACATAAATAAAGAAGAAATATAAATGCAAATATTCATAGATTCAAGCATTAAAAAATACCAACATTTCGGTTGGAAAGAAAAAAGAAAAGATTTATAGAGACCGGGTGAGATGCAACATAGAAATTGGTGGCAGTAGATTTGTAATTAAATGATTTCCATTATTCTGCAATATTACTGAAGATTTTTCGCTCTTTTAAAAGAAAGGGGATAATCTGCACAGAACCTAAATCTACTTCTTAATGTGAGATTTTTTTTTTCCCTAAATCGCAAAAGAAAGTGAAAGACAAAAAGTCTGAAGAAGATAATGGAGGACAACTAACATCATCTTGAAATAAAGTTGCCGATAGTGAAAACAGGAAAATAAATACAACGCTCACTACGAATTGAGAGTTTAGCTTGAAAAAATAAACAAAACCGTTCATGTTCCTTTATTACATTAGCTTAGAATTTCTATTTATTACTTTTATTGTTGTTATTTCAATAATTACTCCTATGCATATATCTTAGAAGATTAAAAACTCAAAACAAGGTTTGAATAACAAAAACAGATCTCTAAATTGCACACAGTTTTAATCCATAGTTTAATGAAAATCAAATGCAATATTCATGAAATAAATGAACCTGTCCATTAAGAGAAAAATAATATATTTTGATACTGATTCCCACATTTCTGAAATGAGAATTTTTTGCTTAATTTTCTTCATCTAGAGTGCAATATGCGTTTCTCCAACCTAAACAAGTCTTTACTGTTGTCATTCCATCTGCACAGGGGGGGAAGAAAAAAAAAAAAAACTAAACATAAACAAAATGAAAAACTCACCCAAACAAATACATGTTGCAATAAGTATCAAGGATAAAAGTAACAGTAGGAGATACAACTTCCTTCAGGTCATTGTTGTTGCAATTAATGATAGGGTCTGATGTTTCCGATGATGAAGTAATGCACTGACCACCATCCAGTTGAGATTCCAGGTATTTTATAATCCGTGTAAGTTCCTCCTCAGAAACAGAGAAAGTGTTGTAGCTGTCCCTGTCTGGGTTCTCCTTCCACAACTCGTTGCTCACAGTATGTATGAAAGACAAACGGCTAAGACTGTGTGTCAAACTGCGAGTGTCTGTACAAGACGATTCGCACGATGACACTGAACAGCGCTTCGAGCGCCATCGAAAAAGGTCAATTTTGGTTTCCAGTGACAGGGCCAGAGGGAAGAAAGGATGCAATGGGACCTCTTCCTCAACATTGTCCATTTCCACATAAACCCAGCTAGAACGCACGGTGGATCCATCAGAATCTGACCGATCCAATGTACCCACGGATGGATTGCTGCCACTGCTGTTGCTAATACTGCTGTTCCTGCGATAACTGGCTTTTCGAAGGGCAGCCCTGCTCCGTTGCAAAAGTGTAGAAGACGTAGCAGATGCCTTAGAAGCGACAAGTATTCCAAGCGCCATCTGCGGAAAGATCACAGCCAAAGAGGACCAGAACACCACCCAAGAGAAAATTCCAGGGGATAAAAAGAAAGGGCAGAGAGAGAGAAAGAGAAACAAGTGGCCTGAAGACACTTGTTTGCAGTCCACAGTTGAGTCAACACATCTCTGCCGTGGAACTAAGGAGAAAGAGGAAAATCATGATTCCAGTAGTCCAGCATGGTGCCAAGTCGTCCTTCTACTCTCTGCTTGAAGAAGGTAGTCTACTTACAGCAAGAGACTGTTTTCTCTCTCTCTCTCTTCTTACTTCCTTCGTTCTTTCTCTTTTAGATGTGTCTTATATTTCTCTGGTCAATCGACCATTTCTTTAGAGATATTCTTCATCCATAGTAGCGGCTCAAACTGCGCTTACTCAAAGCGTAATAAATCTAGCAGAGGGTGTAGTTGGCTGTCTGCATGGTAAGTTGCTGCCTGACAGCTTGCATGTGTGTGCATGCGTGTTGCTCTCTCCGTGGCTGGCTGGCTGGCTGGTTAAGTGATAAAGAGAGAGAGAGAGAGAGACTTATGGAATGCCGTGGCTTCTATTAACCCTGATGACAATGACACTAGATGAACACAGTTAGCAAGAATCAACTCCACACAGACTGGAGGAAGGCAAAAAGATGCACATACACCAAGTGAAAACATCTCATTTCAATGCATACTTGGGCCAGCTTGTTTCGTATTGATCCATAGTGGTGCTGGGAGATTAGTCTCTGATGGCAGCTGTGCATGTAAGTGTGCGCGTGTGTGTGTACAGTAGTCAGAAAAGGAGAGTAAGGGAGAGCAAAATTGACTAATGCTCTTTTTCTTCTGCCTTTCACTTTCTGTTAGAAATGCTATTGAGAATGTGACACTGCTTGACAGGGAATCTATAATATTTCCCTCTCTCTCTTTCCCTATATTTTTTTTATATTTTTCCCTCTTTCCCCTGTAGATTTGTCAATGGCTTATGACTAAGTCGTTATCAGTGGCAATGAGACAGATTCAACAGATTTCTACAATTTAAAATTATTATTATAAACTATAGAATCTTTTGAATATTCAACAAGCCACTTAGTTTTAATTCAACCAATCACTGACTATATAAGGATTACCCATTACCTAATCATACAATTTTATACACTGGGCTCCAGGCTCATCATAAATGTCAAAATTATCACTTTCCCTATAGCTCATCAGGAATCTTATATTTGATAATAGTTTGTTTACTTTCTTACCTTGTTTCCTTCTTCATTGATTACTCTGAAATATATTTCTCTATTCTTGCAAACTTCAAGAGAAATATTTTTAGGAGCATTTTTTTTATTCACAAAAACAGCACAAGGAAATGAAAAGTAGATACAGTCCGCTCATTAAAGCAGAAGCGATAGTAGTTTTCAGAAATGATGAGGCTTTTATTGAAAAGAGCATTATCCCCTCCATAGTTAAAAGGTCGAGCAAATCCCCTATTGAACTTAATCTCTTACAGACAGATGACTGGCTTGTGAAGAGTAACGTCCGAAAGGGGTCAAATAGAATATTGATTTCCAAATAAAAGTAGACCAGAATGAGAATATTATTTCTAACAACTTGTGGATTTGTCACTTGTGTGTTATGAAATGAGGCATTTAAATTCAGAATTATAAAATGTCTGTGCTTCCTATACACAAGAGTTGAACTAGACTTTTCAAATATCTTTATAGATGCTTAACATAAATGACTGGAATATAAAACTAATTTCATATCCTTTCATTTTGAGACTCTCATATAACAACTATTCACATGCAATGAAGATGCATACATTCATTTTTTAGATAAAACAATATACTATATTTTAAAATATAGTATTTTGTTTTAACTTGTTCATAAATTTGACTGCTCAAGAAGAAAATGTGATAGCTCTCCAAATTTACAATCAAGACTAATCCTAATGTACAGAGGAAACATTTTTCTGATTTTACAAGTTGAATAGCAACTGCCAACATAAATTAATTTAATGTGATTCATTTTTGTGGAGAAAATTTAGTTTAACCCTTTTACCATCATTATTCTTTTTTTTTTTTGCTAGCAGTTTGGTATTCATTTTTAATGTATCTTTGAATTAGTCCAAGTTATTTGAAGGTTTTTCATTTTTTCTTGAAACAGGAATTAGACAAAAGAATAACTATAATTGCAATGTGGTACTATATGATACGCACCACGCCTTCCAAGGTGCAAGGGACACATTGAAGAAAAATAAAAACCAGTGAAATGAAAGGAATAGATTTTAATGAGGAACAGATTATGGTCCTGGAATCTCATCAGTTTATGCCTTTAGCTTGAGGCCTTAAAAGTTTCATCACTTCCTTTGATTCCTTATATAAAAGAAATGCATGTTCCAGTATGTTTAGATAAGCAGAAACGTGTGTACATATCCACACATCAAATACAATTCTGGATTTTTTCTTGACGCCATGAACAATCTGAATAGACAGTACTCCAACGAAATTCTAATCTATTTTGATATTCTGCTCTCCACATAAAAGTCTCATAACTGAACCTTCAGTTTTCAAGGCACTGAGATGACAGACCTTTTGTGCAAATGAACAAGCTGGTAATGAATGATTATCTTCATTCTTGTTTTCTCATCAATTCCTGCTTTGGTCTTAACACTAAATGATTCAATAGAGATTAGCAACCTGACATGATGACACATCATACAGGGTATAGGTCATTATACAATATAATTTCATGCACATGCTGCTGAAAAAAAAAGTAAAAACACCAGCTGTGCCAAAGCCTTCATCAGATGATGACTCTGGGGTCAGGCATAGTAAACTATCATCATTGAACAATATTTGAGATTTTTATACTTTGTGCTTTCAATACTATTCATCAATACATGTATTGTAATTGTTCAAATTTAAACCTATTCAAATAATTTGATTTATTCAAGTTGGTTTGAATTGAAAAAGACCAAAAGTAAATGTATACAATCAAACAGAAGAAGCATAACAGATTGAAGCACTGAAGAAATAACATAATATAAAATCTATATCAAAAGAGACTATCAGAACTAATAATCCATTTATTTCATGAAAAGAAACAACTTCATTCAAAATTCCAGTTAAAAGTATCAACATGAGTAAAAGAGTGGATGGTTAGTTACAGCAACGCAAAATGTTTATCCTGATTAATAGTTGGCAATTAACTATAGAGAAGAGGCAAAAAACACGCTTAGGCACCACTAAACTGAAATGTTCATAACCAGAGGGAATCAATATGTCAAGTTCATTTTGTGGGTGGCATCCCATCTCCCAACAGGGTTTGGGGGTTCTTGCGGTAATGGAATTTTTTTTTTTTTAGGTGCTAAGGATTCGAAATTATGTACAGCAGCTTTTGCTGGGGACAAACAAGAAAAAAAAAACAACCTACTTCAAGCAGTTGATATATAACTGAATAACATCTTTCATTACACAATAGTTTGTATTTGTGATCGAATCATTACAAACTTCATGCAGGTAGTTTACAATCAGATGCCTCTGATAATTGACAACTATTGGAGTGTTTTCATTAGGTTGTTCTCTAAAATGACACCTCAACATTTTTTTTTTTCCAAGTGAAATAAAAAAAGCTTTCAAACAAATTGCTCCTCAGAGGGATAAGGTCAATCATTCAGTAGGAAGAGCATAAGGTGAAATCTGTTATTACAAGTGAACTACTATCAAAAACTTACGGGACACATTACAAAGAAAGTTACACACACACACACACACACACACAAGCTTTAAATAATAGATCAATACGTCAGGAAAAGTCCAACACTTTAAGGGTCAATAACCCTCAAAAGAGCCTTTATTAAATAGCAATGAAAAGTTCTTTAATCCCATTGAGGCTAATCTATAAAACCCTCATGGGATTAGAGAAATTTTGAATTGCTATCGAATAATAGTAATATAAAGGCCGATCAGAATCCCCATCTAAATTGCCTCTAGTAAATTTAAACAAGGATTTTTCCAAAACAAAACAATGAAATGAAAAAAAATAAAAATAAAAATCTGTTTAAGCTGCTGAGAAATGTCACATTTAACTGCATTAACCTCATTACAGCACAATGGATAAAAATGAGAAGGGTCATAAGTGGGGAAAATACTTAAAATACTATTACTTACTTGGGGGACATAAATATGAAGGGCCTTAATTTTGCAAATCAAAGCATTACTCAGAGGTAATTAGCTAGACAATAATTGTCATTCCCATAAATGCCCCAGGTGTACTTATCGATAGCTTTATATGTGTATTTCTGAGATTTACAACCCCCAAATATGGTAGGACAATGACAAGATAGATGGATACATACAGAGGTAGGCAATGCTAAATTCTTCTAATCATCTCAATCATATTTACATTTTGGAAGAAGTTTTTTTAATAAGTTTTTTTTTTTTTTTTTTCAAAGAACATCAACTACTTTATCAAATTTCTCATTCCATTGTCTGGTAAAGAAACCAAATTCTTGCTGGGAAATGGACATTAACTATTTAGCAAAGAAAAAGAATTACAATATATAAAAATTAATTAGCACTCAAAGCATATATTTCTGAAATTGTCGCAGAAAATTGATGAAAATCAGTGTGTATATATATATATATATATATATATATATATATATATATAGTTATGATGCAGGTGAGGTGACTAAAACGATTCCTAGATTCACCCAAAATTTTAATCACTCTCTGTTAGCCCATGGCCCATCCACCCATAAAATGCCACTGAAATCATTTGGGGACTTTTTCTTTACTCAAACACCATCCATTGTTGTAGCTTTAATGACTTTCTCAAACACCATTCTAAATCCAGGAATGCTGAGTCAGTGTCTTCACTGCCTAAGGGGAACCTGCAACTGCCAAGTTCCAAAAATGGGGTACTTTTATAGATTTGGGACAATTGAGCAGAGGACAATTGAGTGTGGGTACAATCGAGCTAATCCATATTATACCTTCACTCATTTGTATTTTTAATCACACAGTGATAAAATTGAAAATAAATGTAAAAAATAGTGATTTATTGATATAGATGTAACATATATTCACTTACTTTTAATATTTGTATAAATAAGTTTTATTATCCATATATATGCTACTTCTGATATCTGAAAGGATTTTTTTAAAATTCATATACATAAGCCACATAGATTTTACTCTTTACCTCCATCTTACTTAAGTCACGATGAAAAAAAAATTTCAAAAACTAAAAAATATCAACTGGAGAAAACGCGATACATTTTTTCCTGATGTTTTCTACAACAATAAAGATGTTGAATCATTTAACATACACGCTTGCAATTTATAAAGATATTTTTTGTAATAAAGTGTGGAAATGTTCATGATAGAAGAGGGGAAAAAAAAAATCAAAAGATTAATCATTTTAGCATAAAATTAAAAAAATTCTCTACATATAAACCTGTCTACTGCTTTGTAAACGCTGAATTAGTTGCACTAAATGTAAGTGTGTAGACTTGCTAAACCTTTCATATTTTGCACATATATCCAACATATTTGAATAAAAATTTTTATCTATTTTGCGCACAGGTTTTTTTTTGTTTTTTTGTTTTTTTCAAATCAATAAAGTGGGGTATCGATTGTTTAGTAATAAACTGTTCCTTCTATGATTAATATATCTTAATGGAAGACATCTGAGGCTATAAAGTGGGGGATCAATTTTATATTGTTTTCAAGTAATAAACTGACCCACCATAGGATAATAAATCTATACATATCTCAACCTATAAACTCCAGCATCTATTGCTGTGTCACACTAAATTTTTGCTCATATTATAAACGTGCAGGCCAGCTACATCTATATTTTGCACACACTGCCCTAAAATATCTTTGAATAAATTGGTATAAAGAGGGGAAAAAATTGCGTACTTGGAGGCATATTTTTTGAGTCTCTGTACTTGAAGAATCAACACAATGGAGGATCTGCTTTCTATCATAATTTGCAGGCTAAAATTTATCTGAATCAAATGATATGATTTCTATGTTGTTTATCTTAACTAGGTTGGAAAAAAAAATATTACAATTAGTAGCCGAGATCAGACTTTTTATGAACATTTTCTAAAAATATTGACATAATTATATCTTCTTTCAAGTTTTAGTTTTAATTGTAAGAAAATAGCATTTAGTTAGTCATTAAAAAAAAAAAAGTTACTTCAAGCAGGTTTTAACCAGTTGGATAATTCAATATTTAGTCATACCAAATTTGTCAACTAGAACTACTTCAATAAGACCATGACTTACATTTACTGACAGAAAAATATTATCTGATTGAAAATCTTCCAAAAAATGAATAACCATTTTTTTAAATTAAGATTTGATGAACATCAGAATATTTCTTACTTTTGACAAAAAAAAAAAAAAATTGAAAACACCACTTTTGAAAGTATTTACTAAGTACTAAAACTTGACTTTATAATAGTTAAACATTCGGGTTTACATTCATTGCATACATCACACCTCAAATTAAACATTTTCCTTGTTCATTCAAAAGCCCCAATTTATCCGTCAAAAATGCTAGCATGAACCCATGCCCTCAAGATTAGAAAGAATCCATTTTCTATCTAAAGATGGAAGAACACAGAATACAAAGCAACATTGATAGACTACAAGTAAATGAAGTAGTTAACATTTGGACGTAAATGGCCAGATAAGGAGATCCAACATTTTATGTCATCAAGCAAACATTTGTCAAAGTAAATCCAATCACCTCCAGAGTAATTATCTAAATTTAAAGGCCAAGGTTACTTTGCTTCCTTAAGAGCTGCTGCTGCTGCTGCTGCTTTTGCTCAATGATGGGGCCTAAAAATATATTGGTGAAGTATTGTTTTCTCCCTTCAGTCTCTTGATTCTTTTTTTAGCTAATGAGTACCTTAATGCTATTTAGCCACCAATCAGAGAGGACCTCACTGCACATGCATGAACAGACACTTAACTGTTGGGTTACTCAGTCAGCAGTCAGACACTTGAGTGAGCTAGAGCACTGTGTGACTGTTGCACTCATAATGACCAAGCGTGGCTATTCTTCATGCCATTTGTATGTTTTAGGGCGTAAAACATCACATCACCCATGTCCGTCATCTAGCCTCAACCTCCCTAGTCAAATTTGGCTCCACACTTTTCCCCAAGGAGATTTCAAGCCAAGAATGAGAGTAAGGAGAACACAACAATGTTAATGGTGATCTTGAAAGCAGACTTTGCACACTGTTTTAAAAAATCCAAGTTAATTACATGAAGTCCCAGGAGCTGTATTGGGAGGGAGAGGGAGGGAGTCATCATTGATTTTAAATGGCTGGATACTTTCCAGACAAGACCCGTATATATTATATCCAAGTTAAAAATGACTGGTCAAATATCAAAGCTGCAGCAGCAACCAATGTTAAAAACAGTATTATTAGCAGAATAAAAGAGCTGACCTCTTTCCTTGAAGCACTCTCCTACTCGGCAGTAATGCAGCACAAAACATCTATTTTTGCCATTTACAATAAGAATAAGAATAGTGAAAACGTCAACAGTGAAGAGCAATGCAACCAGGATTTCAATTTCTTGCTGGGAGATGTGATGCATATGATTTACTCATAAAAGACTTATGAAGCAAACAATAGGTTCAAAACAATAGATCAATGTGATTGTCCATTTTGAAAAGAAATGACTGCCTGGAGAGCATAAGAAATGTTCCTTGCCTTTTAACCATTGTATCCAGTTAAACCTGGTGCTACAATGTTTTGAATAGCTATCTCAGTGAAAATGTCCAAGAGTTGCTCACTCACTAATTACTGAGCTTCCATTATACAGGCTTTCATTGCATTGTGATAATATTGACACATAGCACAGTATTTTAATAAACAAAAGTGGAATCGTTATTAAGATAGATGTATCCAAAAGCTCAAAAGGGGGGGGGGGTAAATGAAAATTCCACTGAATCATTACTCAGAAAAGATAAATGTATCAAACCTATACAAAATATAATGGTCATTTCAATATTTTTGACAAGCAATAAAATGAAAAGAAACTCACAACTCTCTTACAAGTATATCTCTGAATTTTTGAGATGAGGTATTATTATTATTTCTATTATTATTCGGATTATCCTCATCTTGGTTGTTTTTCATACAACGTTTCGGCCATTGTACCCTACGGCGTTCATCAGGTATCATCTGGTAGGTGTGGGGAAGTAGGTCTGACAAAATAAAGAACTAAACCTAATTCACTCTATCCTTGAAAATTATCAAACACAGCTTACACTGCAAACTCTGCAATCATAACAATGTCGTCTTCATTCTTTTCAAGAGTTTGTACCCCCTATTTTGGATCTTTTTTTTACAAAATGGGGTTTTTGATTTTCCAAATTTTTCTGAGATAACCTGGCTTCATTTCTGAGTGTGATTTTGTATCCCTGAAAGAAAACTCTTACTTTCCTTTTTTTCTATCCTATGCTAATGAAAAAAAATAATAATAATTACCACAAAAATGAAGACTCAGTATTTCACTGGAAAAATTTTGAAAACTGCCCAACTATGAACTCTCAATCTTTTATAGATCCCAATTCAAAACTTCCATTGGGACCCATGAATTTTATTCGTACTTGGAAGTGGGGAGGGGAATAAATGACTGATTCTTATTAATTGTATCTTGAATTGATTTACAATTTGTTCCTAACAGATTCAACAGACATATCTCCTGAGGAAATCCTCAACAATTAGAGATTTGTAACAGTGGGAGTAAAATACAACTGAAAGCAATGAAAAGTAGAGGGAATGTCATTTTAAAAGCCTTCATGTAGAGATTTGTAATGATTAATAAAAGAATTTGGGTTTTAAGATAAGACCATTTGATGATTAGAGCAATCAAATCCATATAAATACTAATTATAAATAATAAAAAATATCTGTGTCACTTCTTGTTGTTCCCACATAATAAGAAGTGACAGAAATGTAATTTACAAATGCTCTCACACTGAGGTTTGTAGAGATTTAACCAAAGAATTTAGGGTCATTTATTGATTAGAACAATATCATTGGTAATAAATGATATCTTTGCTCTGCTTCCTATTGCTTCTCATATTTTATCATGACCAAATTATTAAGTGCTATCACAAATGTACTAAAGATCCGAATTCAGGGATCAATATAGATGTGAATTAACAATCTCACCATATAGTGATTAAGCACAGGAAATGATTGGTAGTGAAAAGCCAAGATTGTGGAGGAGAGAGATTGCTTGAAATCAAAACACAAACTCTAGCTCAGCAAGACTACTTCTAAATATGAACAGCAGCTGCTGTCTTGTTCTTTCATTCCCCCCCTCCCCAAATAAAGATTTTTTTTTAGATTTAAAAAAAAAAAAAAAAGAAAAAAACGCATTCTTTATGAATACAAAAAATTCCATACAGCATTTGATTTTTTTTTTCCATCTGCGTATGTTGGAATCAAGATAATTCCAAGATGCAGGAAATTTACCAATTGGACAGACCATCGTAAAAATCAATAGAACAATTCTACAGATATTGTTAACATTTGTGATTTTTCTTCATCTTTTTTTTCATTTTAAATGGCCAATAAATAGGGTGATCCAATTGCAATTATTGCCAATCAATGTTTGAAGGAGAATCAAAGAGCAATGCTCCTGAGAAGAGTTGCTAAAGGGCGAAGTTTATAAAATCAAAATGTAATTAAATGAACAGGAAATTTGACCTGTATATGATCTATGAGCCAATAGAAACAAATTCATTTTCTCTAAGGAGATATCGAACGTACGTATGAAGTTAATCTATCAGAGTCATATAAATCAAAAGCAATCTGAGAAATCTAAATGATTGATAGTTTCTGAGGGAAAAAAATTGATTTTTGAAATAAATTAAAAAAACAGGAATAGATTTTACCAGAGCAGAAGTTCATAGGAATGAAGAATTACCGAATGGAAAACATATCCCAAATGAAGTCAAAAAATTTGAAACACAAATTGCTTTCTTATCTATGAACTAACACTAATTAAAATGCATGAGCACAAGCCCTTGTGGAAAGATCTTTCTTCTCTAAAGTACTTTCTTGGTGATACAAATGATTTACTCAATTTCCCTCTAGAAAGTAGCAATACTTAATCTGAACAGTATTAAAAGGTTTACTGATTAGAGGTGCAAAATGGTCTAACTGTTGAAGGCGTGGAAAACGAAATTGGCAAACTGAGTTCAAATTTTGTGATCAATTTGCACAAATGCTTTTGGTGAGGCATGAATCCTTTTCCAGGCCCCTAGCTATGGGTAAGATAGTGGGTCAGACGGAGCACTTTAGACGTGTAAAGGTAGTCCATCTAGAAGACAGCTACTCCAACAAAAGAAACCTACAGCCTTAGCCTTGTCAGCCCGACAAGCTGCTGAGGAAGAGAACCAAGTGTAAAGAGTGCACACAATCTGATGTCCACTTTTTAAAAAGGCAACCAGCCCAGGCAAAAAAAGAGTGTCCTCTCCTGATCCTCAAAAGCAAGGTGTAACCCAACAACAACATAGATATGCAAATCAAGAGACAATTTGGTTTGAATGAAAAAATAAAATAGAGAAACTATCTAGTCCTGAAAAAAAAAAAAAAAATGATAGTACATCATACATCAATTTTCAAATAACGAAGAAAAAACACACCAAAAATAACTTCATATTTTTGCTTCAGAAGACATACAGAATTGATACTAAACATCAAGACAGACATATTCACATGCTTAAGACAATTTACATACAAACATCTTTGAATTTAAGGGTTTTTTTTCTACAAAAGATGTAATTCATACCACACATCAACAGTATTTTTGATGAGAAAAATACTTGCCAAGTTTAGCAAGTTACTATGCACAGACCAATCCATTTTTAGATCCCATTTCTCTTATTGTCTTCAAACTATTTTCTCGAACCAGCATAAATGCCTCTACGAGTGTTTTATTGCTAAATATTTTGCAAACAAAACAAAAAAAATTCGTCAAATCAAGAGTTGCTAGATGGGTCTAGATAGAATACACAGACACACAATTCTGCAAGATAAATATAACGATCCTTATTTGCCTATTTTATTGATAGGAAAAAAATCATCGTAAGATTCAAAATCTATTGCAAAATTGAGTAGGAAAAGAGGAAAAAGAAACTAGAGAAATCAAGGTTTTGAACTTTTAAAAGGTAATTTTAGGCATGTTTTCTTCCTTTTTTTTTTTCATACTGCCTACCTAAAATATTCAATAATTAACTTTGATATTTTTTATCATTTCCCCCCCCCCCCATGTACAATGGACTGGACTACAATATTTAAAAAAAGAAAAAAAAAAAAACAATGTGCACTTACCTGAGGTTATGGTCCTCTTTCACTTTGTTCTCCTCTCCCATCGCAATAACTTTAGATGTAGTACTAGTAACGAGAACACCATCCTTCATAAATTTCCTAGTTTTAGTAATGGTTCTGTAATGGCTCTTGCTCTCCTACAAGAATACAAAAGTAAAAATGACTAAATTAAGGATCAACAGAAATTTAAGTAAAATACATTACAAAAGGGTTTATTTTCTCTCATGGAGCACAATATCAGCAATTTTTTTTCTTACTTACAGTGGTTTGCTATCACAACAGTTAAGGGTGAAATTGTACTGAATTTATCCATGAGAAAAAATGTGACGATTTCTCAGCTTAGAACAAGGGAATCTTCCACTTTTGCTGATAAAAGTACCTCGTAACTACAATTTGAAACAAGGAACTCACTCACATGATAAAACCTCAGATGAAATTGATAAAAAAACATTTATCAACATCTTAAAAGTAGTGAACTGTAAAGGCTAAAAGTTCCAGAATGTGAAGAAACCACTCAAACTCAAGAAATACAGGAAGACATTATTACCAAATGCATTATGGCTTCCAGTAAATTTATGTGTGTGTGAGTGCATGTGTGGAAAAAAAGAAAACCATCTTATAGAAATACAATTATTTTGGGATGCATCTATAGCAGCGATCACTGTCACTGACTGACAGACAAATCAAAATAGGAAACAGCTCCTACCATCTTTACGAAACATTCCCTCCCACTATGAATCTGATGTCACTCAAGTGACATTTTTATTACATCATCAGAACATGGAATTCTATTTTACTACATTAGAAGACAAACAATTTCATGAATGAATTCTATTTTGCTACAATATTAGCATTAAATGGTGGTGCTTTCATAGGAAAGGGCTTTCAGGTTTGTTTCATGGGTGATGAAAACCAAGGAAACAGAACAGTCAAATTGAATCTATTCCCTACAGAAATATCATTTGGGGAAAGCTTTGGCGATTCAGAAAGTTCTGCAACAGAAGCCATCCAATGATTTTTGCTATCATGACATCACGCAGTTTCAATTAATTCAGTTAGAAGCACAGAATGACTAATATCTTCCGGTGGATCTTTGTGTCGAACTGATACCTAAAAGCCTGACAAGCCAGCTGGCTGAAGGTTACTGCTTTCCACTTCCAACCAATAAAGATCAATACCACAATACTGACACCTGCTTCTCTTTCCAATGACAGCTATTAACATTTGGTTAATGGTAGCTCCTTTACCATTAGGTCAACACTTATATTATCATTTGCAAAAATAGGAGTTGAATTCATCAAAAATATTCCTCATAGAATTTTTTTCTCTTCCAATCAGCCTTCAAAGTCCATTGTTGGACACAAGCTGTGTAAGATATGGGGATGGAAGGGTGAAAAGCTTTATTTACTGTCGCGGTATTCAATGGCTTTCAGCATTGCCAATTATGAAGTACACCTAATGAATCAGGGTTCTCACCTTTTTGTGTTGAGACTGGTGCCTCAATATTGATTCCCTAGATGCTAATCAGCCTATGAATCATAAACTGGTAAATGTACTAAAGGCTTGTGTAAAACCATGTTACAATTTGTTTTATATTATTTTTTAAAGAAAATTCACATGCTTTAATTATATCTTATGTACCAAACAAATTTGTTTGGCTTTAGGTAGATCATGTTAGGAAGCCTTTGAAAGTGTCTTATATAGGACCCTACAAGGTTCTAAAGTGTTCACCAAAACACTTTCTCATTGAGATTAATAATAATCTACTCAATCAAGTATCTATAGACAGATTGGAGCCATATATCAATTCAGTTGTAAAAGTGGTTTCAAGGATAAAAATTTTTTAAAGTTTGGATGATGGTAATTCAGGTGATGCTGGTTCATGTACAGATAAGAGTAGTACTAGTGTTGTAAGATAAATATGTGATAATTCATACAATTATAACAGGTGATAGGTTGAATGTTACAAATCCTAGCATTGGTGAATTGAGTGATTGCAAGATTTCAAGTGAATAAAATCATCTTTTGGAAGACATAACTCAGTAAGAAAGATAATGACTTTTTCTACAATTGAATCTATTTCTAAATCTAGGCAGCAATTTTCTGCAAGGATTAGACTTTGAGGCCATCAAAGAAGATATTCTTGACCTTGACTCAACAAGATTGCTGAAGATGATGAAATGAACTCTGGTTTCTCACTATTATTTAAGAAATCACTGTGTATGCACAGAGATAACTTGACAACTGGCCAGTGTACATAATTGATATTCTTCAGATATGAAGGTCTGTGCACCAGATATTGCAGAGTCAAGTTTGAAGTAATTTGGATTTACAGTTACTGATATGAGGAGCTTGATTTACAATAAAAATTCACCTTAAAATGGAAATAGTTTTTTGCCTGAATGTATACTACCTCATCAGTATTCACAAGCACAAGCTTACAGATTAAAAATGTTTTGAGTATGGAGAGATATATTGATGGAGAGAAAGAGAATCAGGCTTTTCTTCCAGCTAAATTGTTCTATGGAACAAGATTAAATTAAATTAAAGTTAAATGACTTGACAATTCTCATATGATTGTTATTATAATTAGCAACAACTTTCTGTTTCTATTGTTGCTATCAATGACATCATGAATAGATAAAGAACAGCATCTCATGATTTCAATGAAACCAAATGCACCTTCTGGATGGACATGCCTTAGTATAAATAACACTCAATTCCATAATAACTTTGGGGGGTTTAAAGCTTTATAGTTTTGTGAACAAAACGTTGTCAGTCTTAAATTCTTCCATACAAAAGAAGAATTTCTATGATAGAAGCACACTTGATTTTGTGGTAAGAATACGGATAAAGTTTGTTGAGATTGAAGTGTTGACGATACGTAGGATGGATCTCAGTGTCAGAGATAAGAGTAAAAGCAGGGTACAATCTTCCCCTTTTCTTTCCATATTTACATGCAGTAATGATCTTCAAGGCTTCATCAAAACATACAAGGTTTGTCCGGATAGTATCCAGTCAAATCTCAAGTATTGTTGGTGCAGCCTTTATGCAACTTGGTAACTAATCAGAGGGGACCTTGCTGCGTATGCTCCAACAGATACCCTCCCATAGGGTAATTTAGTCAGCAATAGGCCTGCCCAATCCTCATGAATTGTTCCAGGGTTTTTTTGGCAAAATATTGCTTCAGCCAGGTCCACCAGTCCCCCTACAGTCCAGATTTGCCATTGAAAAAATGATTTCAGATTGTGGACAATACTAAGGAGAACATAATGGGGCAGCTGAGGACAATCCAAAAAAGAAAAAAAAACTTTACAGAGAGTTGTAATAAGTGGAACAGATGCTGGGATAAGTGAGAGAAATTCCAAGTGGACTAAGGTGCCATTGCCCTACATTTTTCATTAATATAAAATGACTGGATACTTTCCTGAAAGACCTTGTATATTTGCCAAACAAATTAGTGTACACTGCACAACGATTTGAGTCATCCAAACAATGATCTATTTTCTTTTTTTAATATCAAATTTTTTTAATACCCAATTTTGTATTCCATTTTAAATTCAAAAAATGAATACTTGAAAGGTATTATTATAGTTTATTCTATCAGATCTGTAGAAATAGAAGAATCAATCCAAAATGTCTGAATTGATTATAGAGTAAATCTACATAAAAACACTTATCAAAGGATTTAAAAATTTATCAACAGTATTATATTTTTTCATTTAATCTTTTAAAAAAATCTCTTGAAGTAAATGCTAGTAATATGGAACATTCCATAGCCAACTGTTGCCATGACTACATCAGAGGATTAAATCATTTTTCCTGTTCCTCATTTTAATCCAAATAAAAATCTTCAGCAGATATGTCCACATGTCTGAAACAAATATATATATATATATATATATATATATATATATATATATATATATATATATATATCTGTGTTTGTGTGTAAAACATTTCAATGAGCATACAGATACACTGATCCTAGGCAGAAGTGCCGGTCCATATGCAAATGATCCTGCCATTTGTGATAGGAGAGGAAATCAAGCAAAAAAAGATCACTCATAGAGTAATCTAAACCTATAAAGACAGGAAAATCCCATTAGTCCTAAAACAATGGTTTACAACCAATGCATCCTTCTGATAGTCACCTATGGAGCTGAAACATATAACTTAACCAAAAGGTTGACCCTCAATCTGAGAATCATGCAAAATGCACAGGAGAGAATCGTGCTCAACATTGCACGGAGAGATCACAAGACAGTACCATACATTAGAGGAAAAACAGGAGTCAGAGATATCGTACAATCCATTTAAAAACTCAAATGGCAATGGGCTGGTTTTGTTGAAAGAATGTCAAACAACTGTTAGACATCATGACTTACCAAAAACTGTAGCCCACAGAAAATAAGAAGACATAATAAACTAGACAGGTTCAAAGAGTAGTAGCTCTGTGATGCTCATGATAGAGAGATCTAGCGAATCTTGGGGATGGTCTATATCTAACAACGGACACTAAAAGGCTGATGATGACTATACTGGTCATAATATATACAACTAAAAGATGTCTGAAGCATGAATAATCATTTATAATTGTTTTTATTGTACCTTTAATGTGGCAGGATGAAAATAAATTGAGAAGAATACAACCAAGAAAAGAATAAAAGGATCCATGAAAGGATCTCACTTCTTTCCCAAGGTATTTCAGTACATCAACTATAGAATACCTTCATTCATTGTTCTTGCAATAGATTTTATGTAAGCCAAGGGCAACTAGGAAGAAAATTTAGTCAAATTGATAACTCAACTGATAAGCGGTAGATACAGCCAAATTTTATCCAAGCAAAGCCAATATTTTTATATGTAATTTCAACACCTGTTAAAAGTCTATGCATGTCTAAAACACAGAACCAAGTAAGAGGAATCTCTGCAGGCATACATAACATGAACGTAAAAATGTCATTGGCTAAAAAAAAAACCAGGATCCCCTCCTCCATTTTGTGAACACATAACAAGGATCAAGTTTTGTATTATAAGTACACAGTAAATTGCTCCTCCACTTTATTGCCACCCAACACTCTTTGAATTTCAAAGAAATTTTGAAGAAGGTTGGGAAATGGGCTACAGAAAAAAGTGACTGAATTTCCAAGCATATCCATACACATTTAACTCCCCTACGTCTTTGTCATTTGTCCCCCAAATATTGGAAACTACTAGGCTGATCTAAATACCTGACATGGATAACAGGTATCCGGAATAGAAATTTTTTTGTGGGGGAGGTCCACACACAGTTACCTCCCCTATCTCCAACCCCGTTCATTTGTTCTGAAATTCTGAAGCTGATCCATTACAGTAACCTCTCTCGCAGTGATAGGACTACACCACACAATATATCCGAAAGTTAAGAATGAATTTCAATAAATATTCATAGAATAGAGGGCAATAAATGGGTTACAAAAGAAGTGATAACTTAGGGCACATCTAAGAAATGTTATTTTTTTTTTTGGTTCCATTTTTTTTGTTTTGTTTTGTTTTCGCTTTGTCCCCCGCCCCATAGAATTGTTTCATGAACTTAAGCATGTTTGTCAATACAATATCTCCGAAAGAATTAATTGAATTCCAATGATGGGTAAGAGAGAAGTGATTATAATTTAGAGTGGATCCATACGCAGTTACTTCCCCTCCATCATAGCTAAATGTCTACCCCACACGAAATCTCCTAAAGTTATCCATAAATTTCAATGAAATTTTGTGGAAGGATGGAGAATGGGCAACAGAAGTGATTAAATTTGGGGGCCGATCCAGGAATTGTTTTTCAATTGAGGGATATCTTTCAAGATTTTTTTTATAGATTCATGTATTCACTCATGTTTGTTAATACAATATCTCCAAAAATTATAAATGTATTCTGATGACATTTTGTGGAAGGGTAGGCAATGGGCTGAGGTTGAGATGTTTGAATTTTAGTTTATTCAGGGAATTTTTACTGTTACCTCCCCTGTATTGTAGTTATATTAATGATTTTCATTTAGATTGTAGTGACAACAATGTTGCTTGGGGTATGTGGCTCAGGATGCTTCCTAGTTTTTAATGAATTTAGAAAAAGTAGCCCAATTCTAGATTCTAAATGTTATATTTGATCTTCTTGAAAAATGATAATTCAGTAGATGTTTCATATTCATCTACGCTTTTTCCATTGGTGAAATTTTATATAAAAGAGTATATTTCTCGATAGATTGATGAAAGTATATTGTTTTACTTGGAAATAAACTTTGACATCAAATGAAAAATCTGATATAACAACAAATCATTTTATTTTTATCATTAGATGTATTGTAACCCAATTTGATTTTTTTTCAGTTGTTTTTTCTCAACAACAATTTCAACTATAGTCATCACTCTATGGTACAGATTGGATATAAAGAATAAGCTTCCAGGGAGATTCAAACTCACATCCTTCTTGCCAGAGAGAAGCGTGGTTTACAACTTACAGAAGCTTCTTGGCTATCAGAAGTCAAATCTTAACCATTACTCTGAATATCACCATCATGTTAACAGTTATCGTTTTTGTACAGAAATACAAAAGATTCAACAGTTATAGAGTAGAAGTATATGAAAATCTAGAATGGTCACTCTCGGCATCATCTATCTGATAACATTGATAAGAGCATTGTCTGCTTCTCAAGTAATTGTAATTTTTTTTTTTTTTTCCTCTAATCAAAAAAAAAAAGAAAAAACTTTTTCACTGAAATCAAAAATTCCACACTGGAAATAATGATTAGTTCATTTTCTTTTACAAAATTAGCAGTGATTTTGTTAATTATCATCCAATGTCACTAGTAATAACTGGAACACAAATTACCTGCACACAATTATAGTTAATTACTTTCGCTGAAGGGAACAAATTCTAATGAATGTCTTTAAATAATTTCTGAAGATTAATCTCTTAATATAGGATCTCATCTTTTCCAGCAATCAAATTTTGGATGTGTACTAATTCAGTTAAATCTCATTATTTTTCTACAGAAATTGGTTAGGCATTAGTGATTCCACTTATCAGACATCTAAATTAAAATTCATTCAGGCATCAAAATCATTTACTTTTTATAAACGCTTAGAAAAGGTAGAAAATTACTGAATTCTCAAAGATTTCATAAAAATGCTCAGGAAAATTACTGCAGAGCACTCCTCTTACACCGCCTTTATAAAGACGAATTAAGTTTTCCAAAGACTGAACAGGTAACCAATTTAAAGACAAATTATATCTCCTAAGGATCGTCAGTTTGGATCATTAGTGTTCATCTTTTGATCTTTTGTTTGTGCAAGTTTGTTTTTTGTTTCGTTTAATGGGGGGGGGTAAGCTCTGATATGCTATAAATGTCCATTAAGAAGTCCATACTGAATAGAAACTCCTTAGTATACTGTATATCTTTGTGCATAACAAGAGACATTTTGTACCCAAATCTCATTGAAAATAAGTGGGGTTGTGCTATATTTGAATGTAAGCAGAAAAATGATTCATACATTTCTAAAATGGAGCCCATTCTACAGCAGTGAGTGAACAGCGCAGATTCGATATAAACGATATTGTTTATGGATGTTCTTGATAAGAGATGCACCAAACATGGTAGAGAATGAAGTCTGTGGGCATAAACTTTCTAAGGATCTATGAATCTTCTGCATCTCCTGATAGAAAAAGTGTGTAGGTGATATACACAGTGAATTACTTAGGTTTAGTATCAAAATGAAAACCCAACTACAGTATGTAAGGTTATAAACAGAAAGAGCAAAGAAGTAGTTTTTCTTAGTTATGAAATATTGCACCATATTTGAACAAAAAAGTGATCTCAACTAGCAAGCATAAAATGACCTATGAAGTGGAAAGAAAAAGTAGAATTATCAATGTCAAGGTACCTGGCTATAGACGGAGCACAGAGAAAAGTAAATTCATGCCATCCCCAAGGGCATTGAATATAAGCAACTTCAAATGAAATTAAAACTCAGTCTGTCAATTCAGTTTTTCACTACTGCACCTCAGTTAACATTTTATGTGAGAGGACTGCGAGGAGACTATTATAAATGACTTTAAAAATAAACTTCACACCCATTTTTTTCACCATTTTAACTGCTTCCCTCATAATAACCAAACTTACATTCCTCAATAATTTTAGTCCAACATTTGTTCAATTACTTTGCCTATTAGAAAATTAGTAACCATTAAAAACACATTCATATATATTCAAAGTGAATACACACGCCTGAATAAACCTGGAGCAATTAAATGATAATTACAATTAGCAATTGTCTATTGATAGAAATTTTATCCAGTATTGAAACTTCCCTTAGACTCAAACCTTCTTCAAAAGTAAATAGAATTTCACACCTTAAGCTGACTAGAAAATCTGGAACCTGATAGAAAGAGTAACAACAGGGTAATGAGAAAATGGAAAGAAATATTAATATCTTGTTTGCAATTGTGCTCCGCTAACAAAGGGAACAAATATATAGCTGGTTTGTAAGAATGGGACTGGGAATTAGTCTGAGCAAAACCTGTTATCTCCATAATGAAATTCTTCTCACAATTATTCCAAGATCAAAAGAGTAGTACAATCAGAGTGGAAACCTATGAATTAGGTTTATGAGCCACAGCATTCAAAGTAAGGAGGAACTTGGTCGAATTAAGCTCAAAATAATAGAAAACATCTTCTACGCTCAAATTAGAGCACTAATAGATAAAAAAAAAGAGGTTATTATGATACTTTGACTGGCTTCAAGGAACTATAAATCATATGAAGATTTCAAAACGGTCATCTTCTTATACTAAAGCCCATGTTACTTTATTTGTTGTTTGTTAGTTTGTTGGTTGTTTTTAGGGGAAATCATCACACTAAAGCAAACATATAAATAGATAATTGAATCCTAATGTGAGATGGTCATACAAACCAGATATAAGCAGGCAAATACCTTAGCTATAATGTTAATTTCATCCTAAGTTAAAAGCTGTCACTTTAGAAGTTTGAAATCTATACGTTATACAATTGCTTCTTTTTCTTCTTCAAATAATATTGGAGTTTTTTTCAAGTCATCATCACTTCAATTATTTTTTTCAATCAAATAACAAATTTTACCTTTACACTTGACAGCTGCCATTTCAATTTTCTTTGAATTATTATTACATTTTAACAAGACATTCACGTTTTAAAAGTTCAAAATATATCAGTGCTCTTATTATTTTTTTCAACAAATTAGTTTCATTATCGAGATTATTATTTCACAGAAGACAAACAAAAATAAATTACACAATTGTAAAGTTCATCCATACATAGATAATCCAGTCATTTTTTTTATCGGTACAATGTAAGTTTTTATATCTTCTATCAAATACAATAATACCTTGTTATATCCTAGGATAGTGTCTGATAAAAACTTGTTAAGTTCTATCTTGATTTGTTACACAACATATTGTTTATTTTATTTAGCAAACCTTTCAAAAACAAAAACAGATACTTGTCTTGAATACCACATTCTACTTGCAAGAAAACAGTAAATTCTGTATAGCTTTTTTTAAAGATTAATTCTCATAAAATTGTTCCTCAGCAAACTTCACAGTAGGCACTTTTTTATACACCAACAGGATTATTATTGTTTTTGAATATATTTCATAAGTTGTAATAATATTACAAGTAAACTATACTTTTCATCAGATTTTACAGCAAAAGTAGTCAATTACAATTGACCAATTCTATGAATACTAGGGTATTCGGACACTAATTATTTATTTTCAAAAAGAACATGAACAAGCCAGTGGGGTTTAATCAAATATCATTTGTCAATCTAATCACTATCTTTATCAATGAGAGCAGCTCAACAGGAAAGCAAATTTTATGATTCCTTGTTGAATAAAATTTTTTTTTTTCCCCTCAAATTCAGCCTTGTTTTTGCTCCTTCAAGTTTATCCTCAACAGGGTTAAACTTTACTATACACTATGAACAACACACTACCAGATAGAAAAGATGATAGACAAAATCCAGGTGTTGTTTGGCACCATTTAACCAAGGTCTTGCCTTGATTGGTTGACATAATTTATAGCACTGAAATACGTAATTACTTTCCAAACATACTAATACTTATAATCCTTCTATAGAGATGAAAGAAAACAAAAGCTTCTATTTCCAAATTATTACAAAAATTGCTTCATTTTAAACGATCCAAATATTTACAATTTGTTTTTAACGCAAACTTGGAATTACCAACAATTTTTTAACCAAGAATCAAAACGTATGATAGCCAATAATATACATAATACATCCAACTTTAGAACACTACTCATCTAATCTATAACATTTTCAAGAGAGATTACTTTTCATCCTAATCTTTATAAATCCGAATAACTTTCTAAACAGTAGAATTGTGTTTATTACATTTCTGTATCCACTAATTCAAACTATCTACAAATTCTAATGACTAAAACAAGCATAGAAGTAATAACCATTCAAAACCAGACAGCACTGAGAGAGCAAGCACATACCTATACCAAGACTGTACACCAACTAAACCTGAACAAAATGAAAATATTTTTTAAAAAATGAAGTAAAGAACTTTGAATGTATAAATATTGAATTATTTACCTTGAAAATTCAACTTTTATTATCAACTAGTTAGTGCCCATGAAAAACAGTTGAAGAACCAATTGTTTCAAATAGCGGGAAGGAGATATTTTTGTCAGAAAAATTACTTCTAAGTGGAAGAGTCCAGAGTTACTGACAGAGAAACAGGATAGAAAAAAATGGAGGAAAGAAGAAAAAAAATCACTGTTCACCACTATCTATAATATGAAGCAACCCCCATCAGTATTATATGTAAATGTTGATCTTATTACACTCAAGTATAATGCTACCCATCCCAATTCTGACCCTCATTTTTTATATTGAATTTCTTGCATTGTACACTAAAAAATAAAAATGGTATACAAGTAGATTGTTTTTTGCTGCTTTTCCTACAGAATATCAAAAAAATATCTCAATTGAAAACTAATTCCCAGAGCTACACCAAAATCGATTTAATTTTTCTGTAATACATGACCTAACTTTCAACAAAATTCAATTGAAATTCATTGAGAACTTTTGGAGATATCATGTAGACAGACGAGTGAATATATACACCTCTTCCAACTTGGTTACCAGAGGTAAATAACTCAATCCGAGACAATCTGTAGACAAAATGGTATTGTTTGGTGCGCTGGAATGCACACACAGACACATACACATGTACATATAGATAGAACCATTCTCCACCTTTGATGGCTTTGGTTGTTCAATAGAAGAATAAAAAGCTGAAGATTCCCTGATATTGAATTTCCTCACAAAATCAATGTTCTTTGCTTAATTAGCTGCATACACAACTGGAAAATAGGTTTTTTTCCATCAAACACAAGGAGCAGACATTCAACTCCGGGACACTGCCTGGCAGATTCAGGAACATAAATCCATTCCCGATCAAATGGAAGATAACAGA
Organism: Thysanoteuthis rhombus; assembly: GCA_963457665.1. Lineage (NCBI taxonomy): Eukaryota > Metazoa > Mollusca > Cephalopoda > Oegopsida > Thysanoteuthidae > Thysanoteuthis > Thysanoteuthis major. The sequence continues at coordinate 64,761,137 of OY735203.1, read as the reverse complement.
AACTCTCAAACTTTTGTTTGAAGATAGAATCTCAATTTTGAAGCAAGTGAGAAATAATATCTATAATACTATTCTGTTTATTCCTACCTGCATTTGACAGTTAGTTTCAATAGTAACACAAGAGAAAGATTAGGTAGTTGGATAAAAGGCTGGGACAAAAGGGCAGAAAAGAAATTTTGGTAGTTTGATAAGAGGGTAGAGAGGAAAGATTTCTATATAGAAAACCAATCCATGTTTGTATAACATTTAGATAAAAACATGGATTGTCAATGAATATTAGAAAGGATAAAGGGGTGAATAAGAAAATGAAGGCAAAGAGTAAAAGAGGGGCAGGGCTGTGTGATGATGAATAATCCTAGGTGTCAACACTAGCAGACTTTCCATCAGTTCAGCTAGTTTCTATAATAATTCCTTTTTTTTTTTTTTTCCCACACCAATGAGAAAGTACTTGAGTATAATCAGCTGAAACAACATTGCAAAAAGATCACTCTTTATCAATATTTAGCACACCAACCAGAACCAATTCAGCTTTTTTTAAGGGTTGGGAAATTTTAGAAAAGATATTTCTAATCATAAGCAATTTCTGGGGTGACAGCAGACATTGCTGAGATCAAATTTTGAAATCATGTACATTTTTATGGTTTAAGAAGTGCTTGTTTGTTCTGAGAAATGATTTCAATTAGACTATCATTTCTGGCAAAGTTTTCACATTTATTTCCTTATGTTCCTCCTCATTCGTCTTACGAATGGCAAACATTTTCCTGATAATAAAACCAATTCTTAAACAAGTTTTGGTATTTTTTGGACATGTTTCACTTTGACAATGGAACAGCTCATAGCAGCAGTAAAAGTAACCCAAAGATATTCTGGTTTCTACTCTTTCTCTTTCCTCATATTATATATATATATACACACACAATAATATTTGAGCCTTTTGTTTGTATGTTTGTGCCTCTTCTCAGCTAAAACTACAAGGCCGATTGAGCTAGTATTTGGCATGGAGAATCTATAAAAAACAACTTCCCACATAGGCTGTCATTCTCAAGCCAACCTTTGGTTCTAAATGTCAGAATAACATTTTTTATACAAGGATTTCTATCATTCATTCTTCTTACAAATGACAAGCATTTTCCTTGAAATGAAATCAATCCTTAAACAAATTTTGGTGTTTTTTGGTCATATACCACTTTAACAGCTCATAGCAGCAGTAAAAGTAACAAGATGTTTTGATTTCTCCCCCTACCCTTTCTCTCATCTCAATGATAAAAAGAGAGTGGCTGATATCCAAGGGTGGACGACGAAGAGTGAAAGTAAAGATGGCCACATCATCTATCATATAAGAACTAAGTGTGACTAGAACAAACAGACAAATACATTCTTTAATATTTTTGAATCTGAAGTAGCTGTCACACTAAGTTAAATATTTAAAGAGTTAAGAATATAGAGGATGGAAGCTTTCAGACTTATAAAAAGTTTTCCATCACTTTTGACCTCCCTAAAAAAGAAAAGATTTACCTTTATTTTTGATCTCATAAAAAGGACCCCTTTAAAAGGTGAAATATGTTTCCATTCATTTTTGACTTCTCAAGGTTTTCCCTCACTCATGACCCCTAGAAGGGGAATTAAGTTTCCCTCTACTCATTAACTCTTGAAGGTGAAAAGAAAACTCCCCTCACTTTTGATCCTCAAAGAAGGGGAACTTTTTCCATCAGTTTTGACTTGAAAAAGGGAAAAACAGTTTCCCATCACTTTTGACAATGAATAGGGAAAAAAAATCTCCATTCACTTTTGATCTCTGAAATAATTATATATACTCATATGAAATAAGCAAATGGTCCAGTTTAGCATAATAGTTACATAATAAATAGAACCCCCTTCCAAAACCATTTTTTTTAATTTATCTCAAAACATTCTAATTCAAACATTCTCCTAGGTCAACTGGGTATGCATGCCAAATCTAGTTGGGCTGCACCCATGTTTAGGTAGTTTCTATAGCATAGTGGGCAAATAAAAAGAAAAACAGATTGATATATTTAGACAGTATTAATTAATAAACTGTAATCTGAAACTGAAATTCATGCACAGCATTGAAATTTTTTGAATTTGCCCACACAGCTTAGAAGGAACTCTAATAATAACTAAGTGAACTATTTTTGGTATCTTTGTAGAGGTTTCTCCGTTCATTCTAATTTATGGTATTCTGAAATTAAAAATGACCTTCTGCGAATTCAAAGTGACCACCATGCTACGAAAGGGTAATAAAAAGTCATTTTTGTCTACCATTCAGTTTCTCATTATTATCAATACAATTCATATAAAATTCACTCATTATAATGGCAAATTAGTTATAACTATTACTAGTTATATCCTGTTTGGACATTTTGCCAAATGACTTATTGTCAGAAGGGATTTCATTTTGTTTTTTGGATTTTTTTCAGTTATGAAACTGCATTTTTATTGTTATATATGTGCTTCATACAACAAAAAAAAATTGAATGAATAAACTACCACAAACATATCTTGATTTGAAGTAAATTACATTGCATTTTAATTTTGGGGGGACTTTTTTCACTGACAGACTTTGTTATCTTTATCATTTGACCATTTAAAGGTTGAAGAAAAAGATTTCTCAAAAATAATTTCATTCGACATCATAATCAACATTAAAAATTTTATGAATGATTAGGGATATCAAGCAAGAAATTGACACCCATTTTAAAAATGTAATCAATTAATATTTTTTTAATTTCTTGGCTTTGCTTAAAGAAACAAAAAACAAATTTTTATCCATTATTAAGTGACTTTTATCAATGTTTAGTTTGTTTACTTTTACAATCAGCAAAACTCATGCCCTTCTCTGACCAAATTATTTTGTTAACAAACATAAAACTTGAAATATCTAAAACCTTCTATATAATCAGGCTTAATTAATCTATGCATGTATAATTCATAGGTTAAGAGTTATATAAGCATAGATCAATTAGACCTGCTTCATGATTAAGTTTAATTATCCAATTTGACAAACCATTCACAAGTGCAAGAGCTAGAGTCTACTGCAGTGAAACAATAATACTCTCACACACACACACACACACACACACACACACACATACATACACACCAAAAGAAATTTTAAAATCACTTACCACTTTATTCTTCTGCTTATATCGTAAAACAGGACCTCCATCACCAGGTTTCCTTTCATCTCTATCATAACTACTGATAGAAGTCATGGTTTCAGAATCCTTCAAATGGTCTTCATCATCAGGATTTGAAATTTCTGTCTTAGTCTCAAATGTGTCTAAGTCTGTGTGTGGTACTGGCTGTGGTTTTGATTCAGATATGTTGGTCTGACCAGAAATGGATTTGTCAATTCCAGGTACATGACCATTGGCCACCATTTCTGGCACCAGCTGTCCATTAATTGTAATCACAGAATTAATTTCCTTGTGCGTCTCAGGCACTTTGTTTTCTTCCGTAGTCTCATCGGAAATATCCACCTTCACCTCCTGCACTTCCATCTTCTCTAAGGCACTGTCGGGCATGTAGATTTCTTGTTTCCTAGCAACTGAAATATCTTTGTCTACGTTTTTATCCCAGATGACCTCCTCAACTGGACTCAACTGGTCCTCTAGGTCTCGAGCCTCCTCCACCACATCGCTAACAGTATCATACACAACAGCTGGAATAGAAGGCTGGACAGTTGTGGATTTTATCACATCGTCAATGATGTCATCCAAGATTTGATAAGCCATTGCTGCTTTGGAGGATTCTTCCTCTTCTTGCACTATTGAAATTGGACCCGCAGGAGACGATGGGATCGCGGGAGCAGAGGGACTCACAGGAGACGATGGGATCGCGGGAGCTGAAGGAGTCACAGGAGACGATGGGATCGTGGGAGCAGAAGGACTCACGGGGGATGATGGAATTGCGGGAGCTGAAGGACTCTCGGGGGATGATGGAATTGCGGGAGCTGAAGGACTCACAGGAGATGATGGGATCGCGGGAGCTGACGGGATCACAGGAGCTGAAGGAAGAACTGGACTCGGAGTTTTTTCTTCTTTTGTCTTAGCAGGACTCTGTAAATTAAGCAAAATAAGACATAAGTAAAAATATGATGATCATTTTATAGTTTTAAAGTTGTTAAGTTAGGTCATTAAAGCTTCATCTTTAACCGAGAAGCATTTTCAACCAGTTGATGACATCAGTTTGGGATATGATTCTAATGCATTATTCCTGTTTGAACACCAATCCTCATCTTTTTATCAACAAATACAGAGTAAACAAGATTGTCTTTTTTTTGGCTCTGAAAGTGAAAGACAATGCATTCATCCACATATCACTAAGGAATTACAATTTGAAGAGAAGCCGACCAAAGTAAGCAATGTCAGTCAATGATAGATAGAAATATCCAAGCTTGAGGTTGTAATGGGATGCATTTGCACCCCTCAAAAAATACTACAACTCATTTGCACTATTTTTTGTTTTAGAATTAAGTTCACTCTACGAATTAAATTTTGTCTTTGAAATAGTCTTGAATACAAGTCAACAGATTTTATCCAATTTTTGTATTTTTAAAGCAGATGGGTAATTTATACATGGAAGTAGTAGCAAATTTTAGATTCCTTCACCCTTATTTGATCAAAAGTGATTCAAATCTTGGTGGTAATGTTTGTTGACATAATACTACTTTGACATATATTGACATAGTGACAGCTACTTCTTGTACTATTTTCACACATCCTTCTCTCTATACAAAACCACAGAATTAAGATTCTAAAATTACTTCCCAATTTCTAAACTTTGTTTCTGTATAACCTGATTCTTTTGGGCAATTAAGAAAAAATAGTTTTCTGATCCTCAGTCTATGCTCTTTCAGAAAATGCATTAATTGGAATCCTATAACCCATGCAAAAATTTGATCCAATCACCCTAATGATATAGCAATCGGAAAAAAAGTGAAAACCATCACTGAATATTTGTGGCCTAGTGCCAAAACACAGAAATGCTTAGCAATTAACTACTTTTGTAATAATAGTGTACAGAGAAGAAAGTGACATGATTTAGTGTCAAGCCATTGACGTTTTTTCTAGAGATACTTTGAGGAAGGTCTATTCCAGTAGAGTAAAATAAATTTGTTCCATCTGTCCATCATCTCATAACTCAAAGATGGCTAGAGCTATGGCCACCAAATGAACTGTTGTTACTACTGGGACCCCAGAGCATGTTTTCAGCACATTGAAAATAGGAAAAAAAAAAACTTCTCTTAATTTTTTGTCAAATCCCTCCAGATATTTGAATTAGATGTTTTTTTAAGAATTCATGATGATGATAATTTTAAAATAAGCAGCCTATAAGATAACTAGATTTGACTTTAGTGAACTCTTTTTGGGGCATGTAAGTTTCTCAGCTTCATCAACAGTTGACAAGTTATAAAAAAAATAAATTAATTAAAAAAAAGACCTATCACATCTTTTTTTTTTAAATTTTAAAACTCAACTGAGTGGAAATAAACATCCCTGAAGATTTCTCATAAGACTTTCAAATCAAACAACATTAATATGAGTGTTGGCAAAAAAATTGCCAAGACTGAAACTCAGCATTGCCAACTCAAAAAATATTTTCATGCAAGTCTGACGGCTAAAAACACTTTTCTTTTTTTTTCAAAATAGATAAACTAACATCAAAAATGGCCTAAGGGATTCTAAAAATGGCCAAAACGTTTCAACACTTTCACATTGATTTAGTGATTTTTGCACTGATCTGGCAAAGAAAGAATTTCATCTGATGATGGAGATTCAACATTCATTCATAAATACACATACATAACCTTTTTTCTTTGCTATGTTTGTTCACCTAGAAACAGGAAAGGTAAAACAATGAGATCAAAGTCATCATAGTGTATTACACTTTATATATATATGATTTTTTTAGGCATGAGTCAATCTTCATTGCACAAGTATTTTGGTTGAGACAAATTATTTTGGGGTGAGTGAACTTTCCCTCTGACTCAACTGGCAGTTGAGTTACTTTTTTAAGAGATCTTACAGACTGGAAATAAGGTTTGATTCAATAAATACACAGTTCAAATCCATGATCTTTTATTGGGACCAAATGCCCCATTTAGGCCTCATGCAGGAAATAACTGAAAAAACTCTGATGTAGGGCAGGTTCTCAGCTAGTATTCATAATCTGAAATTCATTGATATAACTAAGGTATTCCTGCCTGCTCATAGAGTCAATTAGGTTGGAAATTTTGCCTACTATCAGACGTAATATTAAAAGCCAAGAAGAAAAATAATTTATAAAAACTCTTGAACAACTGTCAAATGTTGAGGCAAATAATGGCATGAATAGAAAACTTGGCTAGGTACCATTAGTTGTGAATATCAATTACTGAACAAACAGGATATTAAAAACTGAGAAAAGTTTTATGTAATCCCAATAGCTCATTTCATTTGTATCGTTCTGCGTAGGCTACTGCTATCATTTCCTTCCTTTTTGATAAAAGTTGCATGACTCAATACAGGACAGAATCAAGGGAGGCATTGATATGTGAGCATCAAGTACAGCAAATGTCATCTACAGTTGATTTCTCATAATTTTGAGCCATGAAATACTTCAAAGAACAAAAAGCTTCTAATCTGACTTGTATAGCACCAGGATATCCAAACAGACCAGAAAGGTACTGTCTATGCTGTATATAAGGTAGACATTTCATATATATATGTATATATATATATTTTTTTTTTAAATGATGCAAATATTACACTGCATGTAATGTGATGGTATTCTGACAAGGGGGCCATCTACCTGAGCTCAATATGAAGAGTTATGTCACTTGTATAAGCTGCAGAGAGTAGTGAGTAGTCCTCCAAATACTGTTTTAAGCATGAGGTAACCTCCCTAACAGATCATATTAGTCTGTTTAGACCCTATGAACTTGACACTCAGATGGACACAATGTTGCCTCATGTTGGAGATTCAATTCATCTGGAGAATATTGGACTAATCCTCAGTTTGGGGGTCAGCTTATATGCAGACATACATGGTAAAAGGATCAATTAATTCAGAAAATTTTTAACAAGTTTCCAAGATTAGTTAGTGTTTCTCTGAATTTTTGAGATGAGGTATTATTATTATCATTTCTATCATTATTCGGACTATCCTCATCTTGGTTGTTTTTCATACAACCTTGTACTCTATGGCCTTCATCAGGTATCATGGACACATAGCGTAGTGGTTAGAGAATCAGACAGAATTACTGCAAGTAATCTAATGGTTTTAGGTTCAATCCCAGTGTGAGACAATAATAATTCGAAAATACTACTACTCCTAAGAGGGGAGTGCAGTCTATATTCCCCCATCGGTTAAATAATCGGTTTGGTTCGTTACTTCCCCACACCTACCAGATGATACCTGATGAAGGCCGTAGAGTGCAACGACCGAAACGTTGTATGAAAAACAACCAAGATGAGGATAGTCCGAATAATAATAGAAATAAGTTCAACAATAAGAATCAGAGAGTCTTAGCTATCCATGATGAATTATAACAAGAAGCCATGTCAATAAAAATTTTAAAAATGCATCCTTCACAGTGATGATAAAAAGAATGTTATTGTTACCCTAAGACAAAAGAACTCAAAAGTAGATGCTATTTAAATCATTCAAATGTAGTTTTGTTCATTTGGGAAAAAATATTCTTAAAACATAAATGAAAAGCTAAAAGCAATGAAATAAAGCACATCAAGTCTCATTAATTCCATCATGAATCCAATAATCACATTCATTATTAGAAGTCATTACACAAGACAAATATATCTCTAAGTCAAATATACTTTAAACCCATTACAACAGCTCGATATAACGTAGTATTACTCATGATGTGTTTTGATCATGGAACCCCTTTCTTTTTTAATCTCAAAATTAAAATCAAAAATCAAAAGGAAAATAGAAAAAAGAAAAAGAAAAAAAAATAGAAAAAAGGCAAAAAATGCCAAAACAATGGCTAAAAAATAGTTGGATTAGCCTAAAAATAGCTAAGAATTAGCAACAAAAAAAATGAATTATTCTGAAATGGCATTAAAAATTCAAAGTTCATCATACTCTTTTTTTCTCTGTTCCTACACTTTCATCTGTCAGCCATTGGTTGACACTCACTACTCATGTATCTAAGTTTTGTCAAAATGTAACCTTCTGGTGAGGTGTCATGATTTTTTTTTAATTTCATGTTTATTTCAGTCTTCCTATCAGACTAACCTTACCCTACGCTCTCGATTTTCTCTTTATTGCACGAATTACAAGGGGTGGCCTTGAAGAAATTGAGGGGGTAGAACTCCCCCTCATATCCCTAGCTCCACCAGTGTACATTGCATATTTAAAACAAAGACTAATAATAGTTATTATTTTGTACATCTTAACACCAAATTTCACAGGCCATCAGTAAATGATACCAAGTATTCTTCACGCACTGAAGAGGAAACCTTGGATCAAAGTGAGTTAATATTGCATTGTGAATCTTCACTCAATTTCTAAGAGCCAAAAATAACAATAAGAAAAAGAAAGATTAATAACATAGATATCTTGTGCCTCCTTATGATCAGCTATTGAAAGTGTTGAAGTTTATTATTCATTGAAGGGAAAGGAAAGCGTGAAAAGCAGGGGGTTGAAATTAATTGCAAAAAACTTTACCGGACTAGCATCAGACTTTTCATCTCCACTTGGCCCCAGCCCCTCATCAGATGACCGGTCAAGGTCTTCTGTGTGATCTGGTGCTTTTTGGTCATTGCTAACATCAACGGTGGGGGTGACAGGCAGTGTGGATGGCTTTTGTGCAACAGGTTCAGGAATCTCAGCAATAGGCTCAGCTTTGGGGATAACTTCATTCGCATCTTGTGAAACACTGTTAGATTCAGGGATTGTTTTTTCTTTGCTTGGTATGCTTTTATCAGCAACAGTGCGAGGAACGGGTTCAGGAGTGCTGGTACCTGTAGGTGCAGTGTCAATCTGCAGAGGGAAAACAGCAACACAAATAAAGACTTGACTTTAAGGAGGAAAGCAAATATACGCTGCCTGAACATATATTTACATACATTTATTTCAGTTAATGCTATTCTTGTGAAAAGGAATGCAAGTAACAAGATTTGAGTACAGTCAGGCCTCCATATTTTCTGGATACTTGAGAAATTCATCACCCACAAAAAAATTTGGCCAACTTCTGAGGAAGGTTTTTTTTTTCCAAAAAAAATTTTGTTAAACAGAATGTTTTAAACATTGTTTGTGGTTTAGTCAGACAATTATCCTCAACTTTGTTGTTCATTTTTCATAATGTTTTCAACATGTGCCCTCTGGCTTCCCTTGGGTACACGGTCAAAATGCTGTTAAAATAACCAAAAACAAAAAACCAACAAAAATGAGGAAAATAGTCTAACTAAACCACATTCAAAGATTTTGAGTGATGTCTTGCATTAAACTTGATCAGAGTAAGGCAACTTTTGAACATCCAAGATGTTGGTGCAATTTGCATCTGTATTCCACTACTTATAATACTGTATGCATACTTGTAACTATTCCAAATAAATGTCACAAAGGGCTTGTAGACATATCAATGAACCACATACCAAGTATCAATGAAAATACTTGGCAACACAAACAAAAACTAGAAACCATTATAAGAGAAGCTGATTTAGTGGAATTTATAATGTAAAGATATACTGTTTGGAGGGGGGGGTATTAAAAAATAATCAGAATCCTAGATTAATCCTCAGTCGTAATTCTGGATAGAAACGATGGGTGATTTTTAACTTTTTCTCTCAAATCACAGCACATGTCAAAACGATTATCCTCTGTGAGCAAATAGAGTGCAAATTTAGCAAAAGCAGGTTTCATTTTCAAACATTAAGTTAGCATTTATTGGCATTAACTCCAAGACAAATTAGTCTCCTCAATACCTTATCAATAGTCGCACAACAATCTTCATTGATTGTGTAGCAACCGTTTGCAAGATTTTTGTCATTTGTTAAAGGTCTGCCTGATCATGGTTGGTATTTAAGTGACATTTCACCACATTTTAAATGCAAATACCACTCAGACACTTATGTATTAGCCAGGGATTCTTCCTTGGAAGTTTCCTGAAGCATTACAACAGTTTAAGCTGCAGTTTTTCCTAAAAGAAAAAAAATTCACGCACACTCATCTTCTTCAGTGATCGAGAAAATTACCAAATGTGCTTGCAGACACTAGAAAAAAGACCACAGAAAACTAATCGGTCAACTCAGAACCAAGCCATGTGGCAGACTGGCTGAAAATAGTGTCAACTCACGGCACCTAGCAGTGGTGCAATATGCAATTACGTCTAATGCCAAATTCTAATCCCATTTTGGGAGGGGTAAGGAGTACCCCTTTTGTACCTAGTAAAGTGACATGACAGAAATTAAACTTATTTTTTTAGTTCGCAGGAACTAACTGTTGTTTATAAGATATATTCAGCCACTTGTGTTAATCATTTTTGGCAACTTGGTGTTGTTTTCTCTTTAAAGTTGCTCTGAATCATTTTATCTCAAACATTTGGACTCCATAATACGTTTTTGAGCTCATTCAAAAGTTATTCGGTGATGATGGAAATAGAGAAGCAGATAAACACTGGTCAGTAAATGCAAAATGAAGAAATAATTTCAATTTTTGTAATGAATTGTGTTGACTCCATAGTTTGTCTCGGCTAATTATAAATTATCAAATTGTACTATGGATGTAAATTTTAAAAAAATAATTCAACTTGAAAAAATAATTTCATTTTTGGTATCTCAATAAATTGTTTCAACTCCGCAGTTTGCTTGTCAGTCTGCGGATGGATTTGTCTTGCACAGATACGTTGGTGAACCAGTTTTAAATACCCGTCTCTCAACTTAGTTCTCTCTTCCTTTCAAGACTCGATAGAAATATACACTCATATTCTGGTCATGAGTTTTCTATCCCTTTTGAATTCATACTGATCTGTTTCTAAAAATTTCTGTCGTGACACCGGGGCCACAGACAATGATGCCTAATAATCAAAGGTACATTACTTCATCAAAGCATAAACTCTAGTATATGGAAGATGATGCCACTTGTTTACAATGAGGTAATGTAGCAAACATTAATCAATGAAAACAGTGAAACAATTACAGCAATCTGAAAATGTCAAGTAAAAACAGTAAGGGATTATAGGTTGTCATATATCTCGAGTATGATCCTTATGAAAAGAAGAAAAATTGTACTTTGTAAAGACATCAGGACTCAAAAGAGCATCTAAATTAATAAGTTTCTCATTGTGAAAAATCAATTGCTTCCATCGGTTTCTAACTTGAAACAGTAATACCCCACTTAGCACTGATTCGCTATAATACTCTTTTTCAAATATTTCTCCTAATGAATTTAGTCATGTTAAATCTCTAAAATAAATAATACTAAAAGACAACATGGGCAGTCTCAAAAACAACTATCCTGTAGAGTTTGGTTTAATATGCCACATGTATGAGAATATAAACCATGTTCGTATAATCTAAGTGTGCACCACATACCCAACAAAAATTCATTATATATATCAATTAGATATCAAGTTTACTCAATATAGTAATGGATCGTAATAGGAAACTAATTTTTCTGTCCACTCTAAGGAAATGTTTTAGAAGTTGTACAGAGATCACATCACACACTCCAGAACTAGTTATATTAAATGGTATTGGGAAGAGGGTGGAATAATGAGGCAATAATAAAAATAAGGGGTGACAGTGCGTGCTACATTTCAGGAGCCCTCTTTGTATGTTCTTTAACATGGAGAGAAGTTGGATGTACAAATGCATTGAGAACTCATTATTTAAACAGATTTTCATTATGATAATTATGTTCTTGCAGTATCATAATATACAATCTATCCATATTTTTTTCAAATAATTATACACACTCAGAAACAAAGATTAAGTCAGGCTGAAGATGTGATTTTTTTTTAAAGCACTTCCGTCAAGGGTGTCAATAAAAACACCTGAAACTTGTTAAAACATTAATTTTATTGCAATTATCTAGTGCCATAAGAAGGAAATTCTGTTATAAAAATTATTCGTATCCAATGTATAGAAGTGGAGAATTTCATCTTCTAAAATATTTCCATGGCATCAACAATGGAATCTAATCATCTTCTCAACATCTTTAAACAAATCAGACCCAGGTTTCAAAGATGAAATATTCCATGATTACTGAACATATTTCCTCTTCCATAATGATAAGGAATCAAATCCACTGAAATTTTATCTGCAATCTCTTCAACAGGAGATTGTAAAAATTATGCAATGTATCGCAAAAAATTTTTGAATTAAATAAAACTAGAAAAAATGCATTGGGGAAAGTTAGTTCTTTTTCAAGAAGAATTTTAAATTAAAATGTATTGGAGACATTAGAATTACAAAAAAAAAATATTTGCTGATATACATTTAAATAAGTAAAATTATCTGACTGGATGAAAGAAATAAAGTGACCAACATCTCTGCCTCAGCACAACAGGAGAGAGCAAGAGGAAGATCTAAGGGAACTGATGACATTTCAAGTTAAAATTTCTGCATCAGACAAAATTCATCCCTTATTTTTTCAATTCATACAATTTATAGAATATTACAGATTCAATTTATTTATTCATACATTGCAATTCATACCAGTTGCAATACTTACTAAGAATGATAAATGGAAACCGTAGGCTATTTGTATATAGTGTGGATTAAACGGTGGAACTAGGGATTGGGGGGCCAGTACAGGGTAGGATCTGGCTCTGTGAGGATCCCCTCCAATATTCTATGAGATTTGACAGTAGAAATACAGTAGATGGACAACTATTTATGAAGATTTTGTGCCCCACCTGGGATGGAGGGGGAGGGGGCATTTTTAGATTCACCCCCTCCCACACCTTACTTAATCACTTCAGCATGGTAGCACACCCTGTGACAATAACTGTTATACGCCACTGATATACAGATACACAATAATCTATGATGTAGCGGTATGGACACCAAGTGATATTTCACCAGAGTAAGTAGATAGCAGATGAGAAACACAGCACTAATCCATTCTATCTTGTTGAGGCTCAACAACAATATCATATATTTTAAAATAATGAGAATGACCCTGACAGGGAGCATAGCAGCAAGGCAAAAATGTCTTCTGAAAATTCTACTCCTGCTATGATATAATGACCCATTATAGTTTTTGTTTACAGTTGTATTTTTTAGGAACAGATCTATAGCGCTAAGCAAGGTATTACTGTAGTTCATTTTCAAAAAGTTGATACGTAAAACAATTAGAAAAGCAACAAATGACAAAACAACCAAACAAAACAACAACAAAAAAAAAGAGAGAGAGGGTGTGGAGAGGGGCCTGAAAGAGTGATTTATAGAAATGGAATAAGATTTGCTGGATGGTGTGTGTGTGTGTACTCTTGGGTGCTTAATTGTCAGGACATCAGAATAAGTAGCGGGGTTGGAAAATCAGTCATGATTTAGTTTGTTTTTTTTTTTTTAGGTGGGGGTAGGAAACTACGGCCATCCATTCAACTTAGTATGATCTGAACAGAACAAAATCATTTGAGACAGATTTATAGCAAGGACAGGATAAGAAGTAAAAATAAAGTATTGACAGGAAAAAAAAAAAATCTTGTTTTTTCCTCCCAAAAAATGTCTTTTGGTGGCACAACATTTTTGAATAGCTGAAATTAGTAGATACAATAAAACTATTTGTGTTTATAAACACAATTAGTTTGACCAAGTTCTCCCCCTTGCATTCTTCAATAGTTGTCTTATGATGGGAAAATTCATAGTTGCCCCCCCCTCCCGACTACTAGGGAGGAGAGAATAGAGAGGGACCCTTGAAGATTAATATTGGTGGCAGGATTGGAAATTTTTTTTCCAAATTAAAAAAGCAGGGGGGGGGGGGTGATCACTCGAGTGCAATGCTTAAGCTTGTTCTGAAATCATAGGCAAGAATGTTTCTTTAGTAAAAAAGATAAAAGATCAAGATAAATAAAGATAATAAAGAAAATATTAGCTGCAGAGAAAGTCAGAAAGCTTGGCTCGTTTCCAGCAGAGAAGTAGAATACAAAGAGAAAAAATATTGAAGAAAGCAGACACAAATATCCAAGCAGTGAATGATATTGTAGTGCTTAGAATATAAATAATGATTAAAAAGAAAGAAAAAAAAAAAAGGAGATTCTTCCTTAATGTTTATTACATTTGATCTTCTCTGCTTTGAAAAGAATATGGGAAAACAAAGAACAGTAAATTAATCAAAGCAATATGGAGCAGCAGATTCACAGGTAAATTCACACCTGTAGAATTTGTAACAATAATAAGCAAACTTATTCAGATTGTATACAGCACCAGGCCATTTATCCGGCTTCTAGAAAAACAGCTAATTCTTTTTGAAAATGGATAGTTTTGAACATAGCAGGTTTAATAGTAGCTTAATGTTCAGGCATTTGATTTTTATGGTACACCCTTGATGTTGAATTTTTTCAGATTAAGATCAGTGGATTAATATTGACAGTTTTTTGAAGTAAATTAATTTGTAAATGTTCAAAACAGTTTCTTCACCCTTCAGTTTTTTTAATCATTTATTTTATATTCTATATTTTAGGTTTATCAATAAAGATCAAACAGACCCTGCTTTGAAAAATGTATTAAATTAAATTGCATCTGTTAAATGCAATTTCGTTTTTCATTGTATATTGTATAACACAATAATATATCAATTGAGCCTTGGTCCAGAAAACAGGAAAATCCAGAAATCAAAGTTACCTCCAGTCCTAGCAGGCCAGATAAATGGTTTGGTACTGTACTCATTTGTTAAATCTTTGGATTTCAACATGTCACGTCAGGGAACTCAAACTATTACAATTGTTGTGAAGGTACTCGATTAGTTACCACAAAATACTTACTAATATCAAATATAATGAAATCTAAGTGTAGAAAAACCCAGAAATAATCACTCCACCAGTTATTTCAACTGTAGGTGTATTTATTTCATCATTTAGTTGGGATCACATTAATTTTTTTTTTAGTTTTGAAACCCAGAATATTTTCTTTTGAAATTGTATGAACAAAAATACAAATAGCAGTAAAAAAAAAAAAAAAAAAAAAACACAAAAAAAAATTTTTTAAAGTGACTGATAAGTTTTTTCATGAGATTTAATATCAGCTTAATATTTAGTCGTTATTGACCGAGTGACCTCATAACAACCATGATAGTTTGGGAGGTTTAACTTTGATATCGCCAAAGCAACTTTACATCGTACCATTTTCATAACTTTTAATCCTTTTTTTGCAAATGATTAATATTTCTCACAAATCAACACCCAAACAGAATTATTTTATGAGCACAAATCAACTCGAGACTTAATACTACTACATACTATCATTTTAGAAAGGAAAGAGATTTCTTGAATGAAAGGCTGTAAAAGTAATCTCTCAAGATTAGCATGCAATTCAAATGACAAGCTTTCTACAGTGTCATGAAACATTTTAATTCTATCTCAAAATAACTACAAATAGCATCCTCGGCTATTTTGATGAGAAGAAGAATTGTAGACAGTAATAGAGCAGAGACAGAACTTTTTGCACCGATACCCATTTCCACACCACATACAAGTATATGCTTCTATGTCAGAGAGGACTGACACACAAACAGGAAGCATGAAAGAAAACGAGATAAGATCAAGATTCAAATAATACCAAATTTCAAAAAAAAAAAAAAAATTCTTCGCAAATAATTTTTCATGCCTCCAATCCATGAGACCTTCATTCCCTTTGGAAATGTGTCTGCTTTGAGAGAAATTAATTTTTCAAGATTTTTTTTTTTTTTTTTGAGTAGTGGGGGTCTATTTACAAGGTTACACTTTGTGTCAATCAGACAGAAGTACAGCTTTTTATTGGTTATTTCCCTTCTCTACAAAAAATAATTTCGTTATTTTGCGGTTTATTCTTTTCTCGCCATCATGGATTCTACGCATTGTGAAGGTTGCTGTCAAGTTCTTTGCTAAAATCAAGAAATCTTCCCTAATTTCAATTTCAAAAAATTTTATATCAAAGAAGTCTAGATGACCTTTATATGAGAAGTAATTGGATATTTCATAGTTGTATTTCCATACATCTGACAGAAACAGGGTCCAATTTAGCATTACATCGTAACATTGTAAATAGTATCCCCATCCCAGAAAATCTGGAAAATTATTTTTTCTCGAAACTGATAAATTTCCAGAGGAAACAGGTCTTATGGACTGAGAGCAGAAAAAATTACCGGCAAAAAAAAAGGAAAATTTTTCTCTTTATAAATTTGGCATAATCCGAATCTTAATCCAACAGAATGAGAAAAGGCCCATGGAAAAAGCAGAATACTCTAGCCTGACTGATGCAGTCTGAAGTTCTTGATAAGAAAAGAGAAATCAGGCAGACAGTCAAGAAGCAATATCGGCTGAGAGCAGATCATGGCAGGGCTCATACTTACAATCATTTCATTTTTACTAATCTTAGTTTCATCTGACTTTTCTGGTTCATCCACATTCAAATTTGATATCCTGTCCAGTTCAATGGATTCATCATGTTCTGGAATGCTCTGTTGAAAATTTAAACACATACACTAAAAAAAAATTTCTTCCAATCGATAGTTATTCATGCATTGAAAGTCTTTTTCAAGAATCTTCTCTGCTGATGATGGTTGCCTTAAAATTATCACTACATTCTCATTTTGAAGGCCTCCTGTATTGTAAGACCTTCCTGCGATGCTCTTACAAAAGACTAAACAGGACTAGGAAAAAGACTGTAAGCAACTTAATGTTCTTAGTTAAAAACTACATTTTTTTAATTAATAATCTTGTGAATCCCTAAGAACCCCTCCAAGTTACCTTGAAGTGAGGGAAGTTGACATGATTTGGTCGCATCACACAGCACAACAGTCTATGCAAAACAATCATGCAGGGCACTGACAAGTTGGGATACAGGTGAGGGCAGTAACTGAAGAGTTGGTTCAACATCATAAAAGAGTTCATAGACATGACCATGCCAAACTCTTGGTGCAGGTCACAGACAAGGAGGACTACAGCCTCCTCAGCCTCAGGTGCACCCCGACAGCAGTGAAGTGAAGAAACAGATTGGCAAATGACATTTTTCAATTATGCCTAGAAAAATATGCAATTGCATTCTTATAGCACTATTTTAAATCCTTGATATTTTTTTTTTCCACAAATGACTCCTACTTTCATTTTCAAAATTCTTTAACGATTTCTAATTCTACATTTTTTGTCATTTCTATCAAATTTTTTTTTTCATTATTATTCATGCCTACTTTTTACCTTTATTTCAATTTTGTTAGTTGCTTTTTATTGCAACTTCTTGCACAGACAGATTACCCTCTAGCAGTGAGCAAAGAGTATTGATTGGAAAATAAATCCTTTGATGTCAACATTAGTTGCTCACTGCTGGAGGGGTAACCGGTCTGACCAAAAATTAAGACGAACATAAAAAGTAATGATTAAAAAAAAATTTCAAGATCTAAAAAAATGATTCACACTTTGTTCAATATAGTTCTTTGCTATTCCAAGGGGTTCATAAATCAATTAATTTTTGTCTTATTAGTTCTCTCTGAGAAACATTCTCATAGTTGCTTCTTTTTGGGGACTAAATGATAATGTATTTCAATTTTTGCAGTGCACTTGGAAAACATAAGATGTAGTCTAAAATCCTTTTGAAAACAATCCAAATTCTGATTAAATTCTTGCATTCAATGGTCATCATTTTACTCCGTTGGTGATTTGTCTGGGCTCTTCATCCATGAACTAAATACAAACCTGGTTACCTATTGGCTGCTGACGATTGCATCATTGTTTCATTTTAACATGAAACAAGTCAATCTGCATTCATCTTCAAATGAGTGAACATGACACCTCAAGATAATCAGGAATGAATCCAGCAGCAATAGTGTGGATTAAGATGAAGAGTAACAACAATAAGAGCAGCATTAACACCTTCAGCACCAACATTTTTCATGCTGACAAGTGTAGTCCAAGAATAGAACAGGACATTCCCCAGAGACTAGATAGCATCACTGGAAAGTAGGTATTAGTCACAGTAGTATGCAGAAGACAAAGCATGATTTTCATAAAAGGGGATGTTATATGATTAACTTCATTTGCGCCTAACAGGTAAAGTAGTGAAAACGTTAATTAATGATGTTTGGAAAATGTTGTTAAGGTAAGTAGCAATGTTTCATCAAATTATTACAAATTATAAAAGTAGTACTGGATAAAAAAAGCCATCTACAAAATTTAGCTTTTTTAGCAAAAGATGTGAATTGTAAATAGGATTATGAAAAATGAAAAGAAAGCTGAAAAAAATGTTACTTTCTAAAGAGGCAGTGAAGCTTGAACTAGAGCAGAGACACAAAGTACACAACTGATCTAATTTTTTCTAATTATTTCTCTCGAATATAAACCCTTAAATTAGAATCATTTCATAGAAGTACATTAAAAAAAATCAGAAGAAATTGAAATCTATTCAAGTTCAGTAATCTGAAGTTGGAAAGTAGAAAATTCTTTTGAAATGAATAATTTTTGGTCAGATTATCACAAAAAAAAAAAAAATGTTTGATTTCCTACAAAAGATCTTAATTTTTTTTCCAGTACAAACAATGCTAAATTATTGAAACAATAGAGAAGTCTACTGGAAATCTCAGAATAAAAAAAAGCAGGTTTTGATATTTTCAGTGCTTCATCTATAAAGCTTGGATAGATAAAAATTGCAAATATCTTCTTTCTTTGATACTGTTGAGCTGTTCAATAATAAATCAGCTTCAAACAAAGTGTTTAAAACAACCTTTTAAAGTTGAATCTGTGAAAAAAGAAAATAAGATAAACCAATAATGTAATAAAACATTAATCTAACCTTCATTTGCTTAATTTCTTCTTCCAGATCCATGTCTCTGACAACCTCCTCAACTTCTGCTTTTGCTTCACTCAACAAATGATGGATGGACTTATTGTCATTGAAATCTTTGATAAATGGATGCTGGAGAAAAGGAAAAACACAATAAAAGATTATTGACACATGATGAATTTTACTGTAAACCAGGGGGCCAGGAAATGGGTAATAATGGAAAAAAAAATCAAGAAAAAAAAAAATTAAAACAATTTTTACACATACATGTTCCTTACGATGTGTGTATTGAATAATATGAAATTTAATAAAAACAAATATTCAAACTAGTGTTTTTTATTTTCAGCCCAGTTGTAAAATTTTGTATGCGTGCTACTCATTGCAGTAGGTGAAGCTCTTCCAAGTTTTATTGATTCTTGACCTTTGAGAAGTTTATTGTTCATTCTAAGAGAAATTAACTTGTTTTTGTTTACTTTTAAAGCTGGGGGTACATAATTCAAAACAAATAGATTCGGGGGAATACCCCAAAAAGTTCTCCTGCCCCTGCTCTAAATCATCTGATGAATTAGTAAAATGTCAACAACATACTGTAACCTTTTCATGAATCTTATTGCAATTCTCAAGTTTCATCATATTCATGATACTTCATTTCAAATTAAATATCTAACATTTAAGACATCTTTTTAAAAATTATAATTAGAAAATATTGTCCAATATTAATGATACCCTATTCTTGTTCTTAAAGACTATTTGCAAGACAAGTAAATGATTATCAATCTGACAAACAGTGAGTTTATATCGGTGATTTGTACAGAGTAGTAAGTGAAAAAGTACCTATCAGCAGTCAAAAGAGTTTATTACATTTAAGAAATGAGAGCATGTCTAAGTCAGATAATATACTTTATTATTAAGCAATTGAGATCAAAGAATTTGTGACAGAATCTCTAATACATAGTGAGAATGATCTTTAGGAACAAATAGGAAAGAGCATTCAGTACAAAATACTTCAAGCATAAAAAATAAATCAAAATATAAATGCAGGTAATGTTAATTTTCTTAATTAAGTTACATCTGAAGTGCTCCAAAAACAAAATGAAAGAAACAAGAATGGTCAATTAACTGACATTAACAATCAAAAATAACATTCTAGAAGAATCTTCTGGAGGGAAAGGAATATCAAGTACAAATGAAACAATGAAAATAATGTTCAACAGATCTTCTAGGGATTGAGCTTACAGATTTTTTTTACATAGTGTATAACCTATTCTCAAATTGAATACAAATAGGAAAAG
Organism: Thysanoteuthis rhombus; assembly: GCA_963457665.1. NCBI lineage: Eukaryota > Metazoa > Mollusca > Cephalopoda > Oegopsida > Thysanoteuthidae > Thysanoteuthis > Thysanoteuthis major. Next base: position 64,740,904 of record OY735203.1, on the reverse strand, counting down.
CCTAAATTGTTATCGAAAGATCAAATTGAGATTATCTTTCAATAACAGATCTTTGTTCATTTGCTAACACATCATTGATCAAATAAAATTGGTATATTACATACAAATACAACAGCTTTTTAAATGAGACATTATTCCATATAAAAACTAGAAAATACCCAGCAAGCACATACCTCTGCCATTGTCATTGTCAACAAAAACTAAATGAATATCAATTCATAGATACAATGCAAGGGAGGTATCCGTGAAAGTTTCGATTTTTCCATATATTTTAGACTATATCTTAGAGATATTGTTTAAACATATGGCTACGATGCAGGGGATGTAACTGTAAAAATTCATTGATCTGTCGCAAAATGTAATCACTTCTTCCTTAGCTCATTGCCCACCCTTCCAAAAAATCCAATTGAAATTCATTACAAACTTTTGGAGTGTGTGGTGTGGACAAATAACTACGATGTAGGAAAGTAACTGTGCATAGATCTAACCCCAAATTTGATCACTTCTTCCCCAGCTCATTTATCCAACCCTTCCACAAAATTTCATTTAGAACTTATGAAGATGTTGATCGGACAGGCAGACAGGCAGACACACAGACAGATGAATACTTATACCTCTACCAATTTTGCCAGTATATGTAAACAAATACTTACAAATTTATGTAAGTTCTTTGGTAAAATCTTTACTACTTGTTCATGAATTTCAAAGATTTAGTTCAATTTTTGTATCTCTTACCATCCCAAAACACTGACAACTCAGCCTAACATACTATCACCATTTGGGAGTTTGGGAACATTCAAAAAAATTTTGAAAATTTCTGTAGGTTTTGGATAGTGGGGAAAAATTGTACTAGATATAGATAATTAGTGACCGGCGATTATATAAATTAGTAAAATTTATGAATCTTACAGATAGATCAAAAGATCTTATTTAGGTTACATAATACCCATGACTCAAGTTTAATGTTCATGAACAAAGTGAAGGACTGATTTTATTATATAAATATTACAGGCATAAAACATGAATGAAATCATTAAAACAAAAAGAAAGAAAATTAAATTAGGAACATATCATCATCAGTGATTCTTGTTGTCAAAAAGAGATCCAGAATATATTTTTTGAGTCCCAAATTTAAAATTTTAGGTAGACTACAGAAACACTCTGAAGCTGTTCTTGTGAATTTAATTACCCTAGAAATCTTGAAAGGAATTAATTTGCTATCAATTTTTTTACCCAGTCATTAGGAAATATCTCAAAAAAAGCCATACAAAAATTTAACAATGCTTTTTATAGATAAAGATTGAAGTAAAATACAAAATAAATATTTCTGAATACCTTTTCTTTTATTTCAAATTTTGTTCCTATTTGATTTTATTGCAGAAGAATGCTATAGGAATTACTTTCATATATCTGACATTCTATCAACTGAATGGCTATAAACATAACAGCTTAGTAATTAGTAGTTACTTCTTTGGAGAGCTGATATTCTGTAGCAGTAATATGTTTATCTGGTTAATGCCTAACTTTCTTGGTTTATTTGGTAAAACACACACAAACTAAAAGATAATAGTGTGTGAGGGGTGTTTTTAGCACCTAATAAGTTATCTCACCTCAAGAAGTTCAGCTGCAGTTGGACGTAATTCAGGATCTTTGACAAGGCATCTGCTTATAAAATTGCTGAACAAACTTGACCTGGAATATAAAGACAAAGAGTTACGTCAGTTATGTTTGAAATGGATGCAGATAGGTTTGTGTCAAAAGACTCCATTTGATACTTTGAAATGACCTGGTGTGATACTACATGATTTTTTTAATAAGACAAGAGAGAATTTAAAAAAAAAAAAAAGCAGAGATGATGAACTGAGGAGATAGAAAGATGACAAAAGGAGAAAAAAAAAAAAAAAAAGAGTAGATGAAAACAATGAGAGGAAGGAAAAGTAAAATAGAATATGACTGGATTCATGTTCTTTTAAGTAAAGCTTACCATCTAGAGGGATGATCCAAAGTAGGGGGATCTGATTTCTGGATTTTAATTAAGACCCTCATTGGATGCATATCATTGTTTGGGGGTTCTATCTGGGCAAACTCAATGAGGGTGATACCTGAAAAGCAAAAGAAAACATTATTACAAGGATACAGAATTAAGTGCCATAATAGTTCAGTAAGTACAAGAAATGGGGGTTTATTTTGTTGAAAAGTTACATTTATATTCATTTTACAAAATCCACTTGAAAGAGTAAAAAGTCAACATTAGAATTTTCAAAAACAAATCCTAAAAGGAAATTCTTTCAACAACTGGAAATAGAGACAAGATAATCAAAGATAACTAAAATTCCCTACAAGTCATATTTAGGGCTTTCCTAGGATAACGTAATATCAGAAGATAATACATTTCTAAATCGGGGATATAATTAACTTATTTCTAAAATAGAGATAAACCTCAATTATAGATTCAAATCAAAGTACAGAAATTAAAGTTTGGATTCAATTCTAGACGTGGTAAAATGAAAAATTTAATGAAAGTAGATTGACACTCAATGATAACCATTTTAATTTCTACCTCATGTAGCAAATATAACTTTTCAGACTTTAATGATTACGACCTTCTCAATATGGTTGATACAAAATTATGATAAAACAATAGAGCAAATGACCAGCACTAGAAAGTCTAGTACCTATTAGAATATCTTATAGTTATTCATGAATTTCTATTTTCTTTCTCATACGTGTCATTTGTTTTTAATTACATCTGGATAAAGCCAATGGTCAAAAGATCAAACATTTTCAATTCTCTCTGACAATTTACGAAGCACATCTTAGAGGCTTAGGCACCAATTCAGAAATTGATAGGCTCATTAGACTTATCTTATTAAATAAACAGGTATTCAAAAAGTTTCGAATCAATTGAATTCCACAAAATCTGACACTTATGTTATATGCCACAATACATAAAATAATGATTGAATATCAATAACAAAGTTACCCACAAACCAAACAACACCTAGCCTATGTATAGTTTTTAGAAGGGTCATTAACACTTGAAAAATTTGTTGGATGACTTAATTCCTAGTTGCTTGTGTTAACACAATGTTTTGGAAGATTCATTCTCAAGATATCACCAGATTTCAAAGTTACTGTGTTGCTAACATTGGGAGAATTCTACTAGCCACCATTCAGATAGTACACCTGAAGAAGGCTGTTGAATGGATCAGCTGAAACATTGAGACGACACAAGGAATTCAATCATAAGGAAAAACTTTGAATACCTCACCTCACAAAAGATACTACTGTGGATTAGACAACAGTTATTGGCTTCAAAGAAAATATTCAGAAAGACTTTGGACTTTAATATTTGTCTTCTACAAATGTAAATGTATAGTAACAAATTAATCTTTAGTTTGTCCTGTCTCTGTAGGAGAATATGCTTGAATTGGGTATGGTTTTCTGCAGTTTCAGTCATACACACAAGTTACAGGTTTTCAAAGTTATCAAGTACCCAAAATCTTGCCCCCTTGAAAAAGAATGCGGAGGGATAAAGGATAAATAATGGTGTGATTAATTTTAGAGATTGAAAAATGTTTTCTCCAAATTCAATAGAAATAAAGGTGTTGTTAGAAATAAAATAATCATCATGTTAAAAAATCTTTTTTATAAAGTTATGGATATTTTTTAAAATATAAGTTTACTAGTTGAGATATGTTTGGATAAGACTAGAAACATGTATATATAACATATAGATATAAGCAAAATAGAACTGATATTCAACCATTTCTTAAAACATATGGCTATAATATCAATTTCTAAGACACAAACAAAAGTTTGTTTTGTTTTTTGTTTTTTCAATGTGAAATAAAGATCTGTCCACTAATGAATAATGTATTTAGTACACATGATTCTCAGATTATCTTCCATCTACCATTTTCACATGTTGTAGAAAGGAAACAAAGCGTTCATAAATAAATAAAAATGATGTGTTATTTCATTCTTATATTTTTGTCAATAAAGAACATGAAACATTGAACTAATAATCAAACTAGCTGAACCTGTGGAAATTCCACACACCTAACCAACTAAGATACTATCATCACTCTGGTGTATATATATATATATATATATATATATATATATATATATATATATATATATATAAGCACATAAATTTGTTCAAGTAATTTATTACTTATGAAATTAAACTAATATATCTGTAATTAATACTGATTACTTTTGCTATCAGTCAATTCCTGGGGTCGACTAATTTAAAAGCTTCAAACTTATGGAGGAGGAGAGATGAATGAATGAAGCAAAATTAGGGCCCTTTTAGTTGCCATTCAATCATAAGTAAACACTTCCATTCTTATCTTTGTTAATTACATTACAATGGTGGGTGAGTGGGTGGGTGTGGAGAAGAGGCCCATCTGAGGAGAAGTTTTATTGCTATAAGATACTATGCTTTAGTTTCTGTGGACAGCTATTGATCCCTGGCCTTCTTTACCCAAAATTCTAGGAGTAATAAAACTCAAGAATGTTAAAAGAAATAAATCAACTAGTTTTATTGGTGTGAGAAGACACCAGAAAAGAAATAAATAATAATCAGCTTTTTTTAACTTCAGTCCTTGAACATAGAAATGTCAAGATCATCACATCATCTTATTTTCTGTCAGACACTTTTTCACAAATGATCTCTGGAGATCCATTTAGTGAGACGTAGAAAATCAGAAAGACACATAAAAACAACAATACTAACAAGCAGAATAATATATAGGATCCTTATCAAAATATTTTTCTATTTCTTCATTTTGTTACAAGAACAGATATTCAGGCAATGAGAAATAAAGAAATAGTTAGAAATGAAAATAAAAATTTACAAGAAGCTTAGAAATCAGTACTTTACCTAAATTCTTCATCTTACACAAACACCTCCAACCTTGCCATGGCACAATGAATGGAGTGCTTAGTAGAAGAACAAATCAGTTTAAAGAATCACTTGTTGGCCCAAGTGAAAAAAAACCTCAAAACTGCTATGCAGTCATGAGGAGGCTTAATCAAAGCAGCTGCCTGCTAGCTGCTGCCAAAAGTGGCCTGAGAATTTGGTAGGTAGAAAGAAGCAGCAGGCAGTAGGTGCACTTTTACATTCCCATACATACAAGCACTATGACATCATTCTGTCCGTTTTGTTTCATGAAAACTTTCAATAGAGCCTCAAAGTAAGAAGCTTGAAGCTAAAGTAGGCAAAAAGGTCACTGACATAGCTCCCTCAACAATGACACATCAAGTGAATGTCAGGGAATTTCACTTTCCAGCACTACCCAGGGACTCCTTTTCAAAGTTAGAATACTAAACTCTCTCAAACAAGCAAAAATAGTATGCTAGATACTACCATTAGGTTATTTCCATTAATCCATTCCCCAAGAAAATCAAACACTTGAAATCAACATTTTCATTATTCAATTGGACAGAACAAAATAGTTCATTTTATCTTTCAGGACTAATTAGTTTGTAACAGAACCAATTTTAATATAAAATTTAAAAAAATAAACCAAGTACCAACGGGAGTAAAAAAAATGTGATAAACAGCAAAAAGGATTGTAATCCTGTCAGGTAGTCTCACTACTTCTCATTGACGTCACTTCCTACCATTTCTTCTTCAGTAGAGTGACAAAACTTACTTTGAGCTAAAGTCTCATGATGGGGGAGAGAACATAGTTCTGGGAATGAGATGTCAGAGGCCATTGCAAAGTCATTCATTGAGCAACAGTGTTAGAGTTCAAGAAAAACCAGAAGTACTTTGCGTGACCAGAGATAAGGACATTGAATACAAGAATCAACCAATCATGATTATGCTGGTATAAAAAAAAAAATAAAATAAAAAGAGACACAGAAAAGCAGCAGAGACAAGAAATCCTGAGCAATGTTTTTGAAGCCTTGAAAAAAAAGGTCATGCAGACGAGGCAAAAATAAAATGGCAACATGAGCTCAACTAGACTATTATCTCAATTGTTTTCATATCACTGAAATGTTATCTAATCCTATTCAAGGACTGCTTTGTGAGTTTTCTAATCATTTTTGACGAAAGGCAATTGGTGAATGATAAACATTGCCACAAGTATTCAAGAAATAGGAGAAGGTATAGCTGAAGGTTAGTCCAATCTACAGGGTTAGTATCCTCTGGTGTACATCAGTCATGTCACAGAACCTATCTTCATCTTACATAGACCAGTGTGACTTTTTCTCTTCCTTTGTCCATAAATAAGGTGACAATTTTTGCTAATAAAAATATCTCCCACCCACTGCAAGTTCAGTGGTTTCTTTTCTTTAAAAAAATCATCTCACGGAAATTCAAACATATCCATGATTTTTCTTCACAAGAATCAACTAGTAATCATTTAAACTCGGGTACCATAATGCAATGCAACAGTGTAGCAAATGATGAAAACAAATAAAACAGCAAAGATGATATCAAATGTCAAGTAATGTAGAAAAACAGTCAATTTATTTCTTTTTACAGTGGTTTGATTTGTAAATAATAGGCACATCTAACAGTCAAAATAAATCAGGATAAGTGCAGAGCAGACATTTCGCTGAAGTATGAAAATCATTTAGTAATGTCTTCAATAAATTCTCCTGACATCAAGAAATGGTTTCTTAATCCCTTACTTTAATTCAAATTCATTGATAACTTGTAAAAGAGGGAAGAATTATAAAGGGGAAACTGGTCAGATTCCAGGAACATAAAAAAGCCATAACCAAAGCCAAACTATAAAAATCTGGTATGATGGACCACATCTGAAGAGAGAAAGGCAAATATTAACCTCTCCAGGAAGAAGTTTAGATCATAGACAGGGAAAGCCATTGGAAAGTGAGAAAATTCAAAGAAGCGGCATATATAAGCATATCAGCTAATAGTATGAGTCAGACCGTTTCGGAATTCAACTGCAGCAGCTCAACACGGACAAGGTATGGAAATCCCAGCCTAACAAAGAAAGACTCAATCATTAAGTCTTTGTACGAAGCTCTGGTTTGTTCCATTTGGTATATTAGTGATAATTTGTTCTCTGATAAACAAGGACACAAGATGAAATTCTTCGCTTAACAATGAATAGAACTGAAAACATTTCCATCTTGAAAATTATGGATCTAGTAGTGTTGCCATCATCATAATTTAATTTATAAATATTGCTGTAAATGTTTAAATTTTCTGCTTGATAAAGTCTTTTACTTTACACAACCAGAGAAATAGATCAGAAAAAGAGGCTCTCTCTCCTAACAGATATTACATATTCCACTAGAAGAAGGCCAAAGAACGAATTGGCTGGAATGTTGCGTGATCAAATAAACAATATGGAGTTCTAATGTCCAAAAAAAACTCTTCAAATGTAAATGACTCTCCTCAAATTTATTGACAGTATTTAGAAGATTTTCTAATCATTTAAAACCACATGATCAACATCTATGATATTCTGCATGTTCCTCCCTGCATTTGAATGTTACACTTTCAGTAGCAACATAAAAGAAAGTTTGGAAATTTAATAAGATGGCAGGAAGAGAGATGACAAAAAAAAAAGGCAAGTTTCATTAGAGGGTAGGATGGGATAGGGTATATAAGAAAGTTAGGTAGTTAACCGTGAGGGTAAGAAGATTTTTGAGTATGAAACTAATCCATGTTCGTATAACATTTAGATTAAAAAAACAGTAACGAATATTGGAAGAGATAAGGGAGAGAAGAAAAAGACATGGGGAAAGGGAGAGAGAAGAGCAGAGTCCTGAAATAATGGATAATCTTAGTTGTGAGCACTCATAAATTTCCACAGGTCCAGCTAGTGATCAATTATAGTATTCTAGATTTTAACTCACCCAGTGACCAAATGTCAGCCTTGTAATTGTAAGGGCTATCTTTGATGGCTTCACAAAGGATAACTTCAGGGGCCATCCTATGAAAACAAAATGAAATAAAAGCAATTATACACGGTAAACAGTTAATGTAAACACAAAATACTTGTCTTATAACAAATCAAAAATAGATAGAAAATACCAAACAGAGCTCATTAAATGTTAGGAATCCTAGCTATTTTGATATATAATCAATGAAAATTCAAAATATTTCTATACGGATTTGAATAATTATATAATTTTTGACATCAGGTTTTTGTTAATTAAAATACTTACCATCATGTTGTTCATCAAATCATTCATTTCTATTTGACCAGACTAATCTAGCTTTAAATAGTATATTAATTAGCAGTAAATTGCAAATGGTAGAAATATTTCTAATTTTTAATATAATTTTTTTTTTCAATGACTTATTTTTAATGCATGTCAAATTCTGCTGATTGAGGAACATCGAACCTTTTTCATAACACAATGAATAATGAAAAAAAACCATCATCAACCATTGTTAGTTGAAGAGGAAAACTTGGAAATACTGAGCAGACATGAAGACTGAATCAAAATAGCTACCTATAAGCTATTCAAACCCCGAAATTCATTTGACCATTATAATTTACTATAAATCTAAATGAACTAATCATCTAGATTACATATTCTTTCCTACTTTGTATACTCTGAACATTTTTATTTACATACAAGTTACACAAGATAGATTTTTCGATTTTCACTACTTAGATAACTGAACCAAAGGATAGTGAAAATAATTTTAGGTGTTAAGAAATGTTAAATATTTTGAATATCATTCTTTTCAGTTATTTTATAGGAAGTGATAGACAACAATGGCAAAAAACTAGGTTTCCTGTTTTTCACAAAAGGGAAACAATAATACTTCCCATGTAAAAGCACAGAATAATTTCAACAACTAAAATGAAGACAGAGAAACTACAAATTCTGTAATAAAGCAAAAAGTCACAAAATTGTAATTTCTAAACCATTATTATTAATTTGACTACTATTTACCGTCATCATAATTTTCATTTTTATCACAACTATTAAGATAGAGGTTAAGAGTAAAATATACATAGCGTATAGGTCACACAAAAATGGTGAAATAGCTGAATTGGCAGAATTAACTAATTCTTTGCAAAAAAAAGTTGGATTACACTTTGGTAAACTTTTCATAGTAAAATATAGTCGTTTCATATCCTTAGTTTGTTTAAATCAACTTTCGATGAAATTAAATGAACTTATATTCATATTTCCTTCTTCCAAGTTAAATTCTCCCAAATTAGGCAATTTCACAGATTCAGCATATCTTTTATATTTATATTTTTTTTCTAATTATTCAAACATTAAAATATATAAAAACAACAATGCAAAGCATTTTGTAAAAAAACTTCAATTCATACAAATATTAAAAGTAAATAAATATATGTAACATCTATATGAATAATACAATATTCTTCACATTTTTCATTTTCATCATTGTGTAATTAAAAACACAAATGACTGAGCTTTTGACATAGATTTACAAATTGTATCCACACTAAATTGTTGGTCACCCCTGCTAACTAATTGGTAAGGTTAAGTTCTAATTTCAAGCTTAATAAAAAATAACTTCTGAACAACTCTTGATTTCTGCATAAGAAAGCTCCTTAAGTATGTTCAACATGAAGCATATTATTACTTGTTAATACAAGCTTGCTCCACAAGAATCTAAAAAGTAAAGAAAACAGAATTCATTTCCCCATACAATATTATTCAAAAATTATATGTCCCATTCCAACACCTTTATTAGTATTTCCTTTGAATGGGATTTGCAAACTGTAGCAAAAGAAGTCGACCTGAGTTGGGCTTTAGAAGTGGGGAAATGAATTTAACATATGTCACTGTTCTTTGTGCATGACGTTAGTGGTTTTCAGTAATTGTCATCCATCATTCTTATTACATACAAAAATAAAGTCAAAACTCAATTGTAGGAGTTTGACAAAAAGAAGGAAGAAAATGTCTACTGAGCCTAATGGTTAATCTACCACTAGCCTCGAAAGCAAGGCAGAAATAAAGAAAGGAAAAACCAACCAAATGCTTAATCTACCACCAACTTCAGAAGCAAAGGAGTAAGAAAAAAAAATATCACTCCCAAGTGGATTCCTCCCTGGATCCAATGATTACAAGCCGAATGCTTATAACCACAGAGCTACCTATATCTTGATGAAAAAACCTACCTCCCAAGTCTTGTCCTAGCTCTTTGTTCCTTTTCAATCTATCAAACCTTATTCCAGTAATTCACAGATATTTTACCCACGTTAATCAATTTTTTTTTAAATTCTGATGAATAAAAATTTTTTAATGTGATTTGCAAAACCCAGTTTCAAGCATTTCTATCAAAATATGTTGCTTTTCTTATCAAAAATCAGAGAGTAGTTTCTATTTATTGATGAAAATAGAATAACAATCAGGTCCATAACTCTCAATTATGCAAAATTGAAGGACTACTGTAATTGTATCAGGCTTCTGTTTTACTTGTATGAAAACGGTGAAAATCAGTTCATATATAACTACAATGCAGGGGATGTAACAGAGTTTCGAACATCCGTTTCAGAATCTTTTCTTGAAACACAAAATATCTCTATAAAAAAAAATTCCTGGATTCGCCTATGTCAGCAAAATTCATTGATATTTTGTGGAAATATTAGGTAGACAAACATATATATATATATATATATATATATGTATGTATATATATATATATATATATAATCTTCCAACTTCATAGGCAGCAGTAATAACATGAAAGTCATTTACAATCAGACAATGTGATGGCAAGAAATAGTTTTTAATCTTTTCTGTGTTCGTAGTTCTAGGGAAAAAGCAATTATGCACACATATATAAATGGTAATAATATTCACAACAATTAACTGGGAGAAGAAAGGTCTTTCCAAAATACAGCCTGAAGAGGGAGGGGGTGGTTCATAGGGCTATGTTGCCCTCAACACACCCATGATGAAATCATCTATGGTGCACTTGGTCATGGGATATGTCATGTGATATAATACAAAAAGATAACTCCTTTTTTACAATAATACAATCGATTAGATAACAGTGATTTGATTGAGTCACAGAATAATCCTGTCACACCCATTTAATCTAACAATTTTTTAGATATACCCAATAAGATGCTTTATTGTCAATTAGAAGGTTGATTCTGATTACATTAATCAACAGAAAGAGGAAGGAAGGAAGGTGTGATGTCGAATACCATCTATTCTGATCAATTTTTTTAACCAGCTGCTATATTATAATTGAATGTAGAAGGTCCGCATTTTCGTAATCCAAAAAAGCTAAAAATGGCCTTTTACTATTTTTATTGGAAGTAATACTTGCAGAATATTTCCATATCACAATATTTTACAAGTATGAGAATCGATTGACTTGAAGGAATTTATTATTCTTGTTCTATCACTGACTCAAGGATTGATCTGTTTGTTTTTGATAACTATTTCTTCAAGGTATCTTTTTCTTATTCAGAATTCTTGACCAATACATGAATCATGTAAAGAAACTCATCTGTACAGGCAATTCTGAAGAAAAGTACAAATACATTCATTCATTCTTACATTACAAATTCAAGTGTTTGGATAAAGTTTTTGCTACACAAGCTGATTGATAAAAAAAACCCAAGATTTTATAAATTTAGAACTTAGTTATACAATATTTTTATAAGCAGAAAAAGAATACAATTTTCTGAACAATTCAAACTTTACAGAATAAACGCGAGAGAATCTATACAGTTTCATCAATATTATACCATAATACCATGGTATCAATACTGTAATAAGTCAGCTTGTTTTGAATAATAAAACCTCTTTGATAATTAAATACTGATAAATGATTCTAATATGATTTTGTCTACATAATTAATAGCTATGCAAAAAGGTAAATAGGAATTTTTTTTAAAAAGAAAAAAATCATTCACTGTAACTTCGATTTATACCTTGAGTTGGTACACAAAATGATTCTTTACAAAAATTTCAAATTTACATAGGAAAAGCTGTTTTGGAGGGGGGAAAGGCAAAATGTGTGATAAAAGATTTGATTGGAAACATTGAAATTATGACTGCATTTCAAAACTGTAGTCTTCATTCAAGTGCTCCCTTTTTGGAACAATTCATTGAAAGAATGAAATAGCCATGAAAAGACAGGGTTAATATCTGCCATTGAATGAGAATGACTAATCATGGGCTGGTCATAAATTGGTTGCATTACTGTATTTTGAAAGCAATCCTACTTGATAAAGAACAATGTGTGAGAGAAAGAGCGATAATTGCAGCCCTAACGAGGCATTATTCACAAGCTTATTACCTCTGCCAACAAAATTGGTGAGATATATGCATTCAATCAGTCTTTCCATGCAATATCTCCAAAAGTACTGAAATTTACAGGGAGGGTCGGCAATAGAACAAAGATGTGGTGAAATTTGAGGGCAGATACTGGAATTTTCTGGTTGAGCGATATTTCCCTGGGGTTCTTTTTGATACATTTATGTATACACTCATGGCTGCCCACACAATATTTCCAAAAGTTCTTAATGAACATCTACAAAATTTGTTGAAGGATGGACGATAGGCTACAAAAGAAGTGAATAAATTTTTTGGCGAATCCATGCAAAATTACCTCCCCTGTGTTATGGTCATATATTTACACTACATAACATTGGCAAAATTCCATGTCTGTCCACACAATATCTCCAAAGGTTCTCAATTTCTATATTGAGGAAGTGATTACATTTTTGGGTGGATCTATACATATTTACCTCTTCTGACAGTGGGGTTGACAGAGGCAATGCTTTATAGTTTCTCAAGTGTTTGAAAATTTAATGGCCTCAGATAGATCTATTGCAATCAAATGATTAAAATCAAATGGGGGGGGGCATTTCAACTCTAGTTCATGCAAATTACTTGATAAAAAAGCAAGCTACAGATTTGAATAAATATTAAATGGAGTTCCTCAGCACAATGAGTATATGTTTGCATTGACTTTTTTCTCTACTTATTCAGTGAAAAATATATGACAATATCTACTTACCAATAAGGAGTACCGATGAAAGAATCTCTGCGTTGGTTAGTTTTAGTATTCTTGGCTGACACCCCAAAATCAGCTAAAGAACAAAAAAAAAAAAGAAAAAAAAGATATATTAATTTTTTTCAACAGCAATCAAAATTTACTTATACACAAATTGGAAAAAATTCATTCATTTGAAAACGCAGGAAAATAAATTTGAAAAAATTGAAACTTCATATTTTCCAGAAAGTTTACTAAAATCTGAGATGAAGGGATAAAATCTTTTAATGCAGAGAAAGATAATTAGTGCAATCACTTTGGGACAGGGGCTTTTAGATAACAATAACCAGCTGATAACATTAAGAGGGGATAAAAATTGGAACAATACACATTCATAGTTGATATAGATAAACTTATATTCACTCTTATAAATTCATCTTCAAGTTGTCAAATTCATTGTTATAAAGAACTTTATATTGTAAAAAAACAAAAAAAATTAAGATTATCATGAATTTACTTTTCCATTCATTTTAAATAAAGAGTTTGAGACTGACTGATTTTGATAACAATAACCGTTTGATAACATTATCCATGATTATAACGAACAGCTTCCCTTGTATAATTATTTTTTCAAATAATATGATAAATGAATATTTTCTGTAAAATTGCAACACCACTACTATGATGAAACTATAAAAACTTGACTTGGTTATATCAATTGTTACATCCACAATTTCATTCTTTTTCTACTAATGATAATGTTTTGACTTACTCGATTGATAAAATGAAAAACATGTCTGCAGACACCATCAAAGAAAAAATGATTTTATGTTTTGAGCAATTTCATCAAATAATATCTTATAAGCATATTTTGTTTCAAAATCAGTATCAGTAGCATAGATATCAGTTTTATATTTTCATTACGACCGAAATAAATTACATGAGAGAAAAAGAATGAAAATATTGAGCAGAACACTAGAATTGTTTATAAGACTGACATTTTAGTAATTTGAAAGAGTTGCTTCCCTTTAAACTAACCTCCCGATCCCACTTTTGCCTTGAGTTTATACTTTACCTGAATCAACAGGTTTTTGAAAATGTACGTGCTATTTAAATATTTAAACACTTCATGAGGTTAAAATAAAGAAAACAAAAAAAAAAAGCATTCCCTCAGCTAATTCACAGGTAAGTAATTAAGAAAAAAATAAACCAGCCTAACAGGTAGTGTGACAAGATATAATTGTCACAAATGGAAACTATTAAAAAAAGAGATGATAAATTTATACTACAAATTTACTCTTTTTTTCCATTTGTTTTAGCAATCACTGAAATTTTGATAAATCTGAAACTGAATTGGCTGGTTGGGGTAATACATCTAATCCCAATTCAGAGTTGGGAAAGATATGCATTCGGAAAATTAGCAGACTCATTTTATCAATATTTAAAATTCATAACTGAATATACAGATTTCGTTTTGTCCACAAATAAAAATTTAAATGGAGTCATTTTCTGCACAATTATAAATTTAATTTCAATAAGACATCAATAAACATGATTTTCTTTTTTTTTTTCCTGGAAGACATTCAGGTGTTTCATTAAAGATCACTCATTAACCTCATTAACTGAAGATACCTATATTGACAGTTTTAGTTGACAGCTTCTAATTATATCTGTACTGGGATATTCTCCAAATAGGAATACAGATTTTACAATGATGCTGATAAAAAAATAGTTTCACAATGACACTGAGCTTATCAAATAAATTGACAATAGAAAAGTTCTTGCAAAAAATTAAGGGGTATTTGTGATACATTTGAGAAATTTCATCAAATCCATATAAAAGGTTTTGATTTTTTAGAAACACAGCAATTCACTGGGCTTATATCAATCTTGAAAAAGTGAGAAAAGAAACTAAAAGGAATGCTTAATCATCACGCGTTTGATGAAAATTATTGAGAGAGAATGTATGTATGTGTGTACATACATGCACAGAGGAATGTTGATTATCTGAATAAGATGGACAAGGAGAATTTTGTTAGGAAACTGATAGTTCAGATGACTGATCTGATCATTAAAAAAAAGGAAGCCGTACTAAACACGAGTATGCAAAAAAAGCATGTTTGAAGGGTTTGTTTTCATTCAATCAATAAAATGTGCAGAAATACAGTATCTTGCTTGAAAATTTGTGATATTTTAAAATCGCATTATGTATTTAAATAACGAAAATAAGGAACTAAAAATTCAAGGAAACATGATGTAATTACGAAGATAAATTTACATACGTGTGCACGAAGTTCACAGAGTTTGAAGACATTAGGTCATTCTTTTTTTATGTGTAAAAATTATTTCAACACTGTTTGAAGTAACCGGCTAAGATCAAGCAAACCGGCCACTCTCTCTTCACAGATGTGGGAACAGCAATAAATCTCATCACTTATAACAGATACATACTCGGGACAAAGTTGAAGAGTGAATGAAGAAACCACTATTTTGCTATGCTCTTAAATCTTTCAGTATGTCATTTTTTTAATGTGTTAAAATCATTTCAACACTGTTTGAAGCAACCGACTGAGATCAAGCAGATGGACCACTTTCTCTTCACAGAGATGGTAACAGATACATACTCCGGATAAAGGCGTAAAATTGAATATTTCCGGAACTTTGAAATCTTGTTTGGATAATCTAAAATTTGGATAATTGGTGTTCAGATAATCAGCATTCCCTTGTATATAGAGAGCTAGAGACCATCAAAGATGAAAAACAAATTTATCAATAAACTATATTTCAATTTCTCAATGTTTTATGGGGGGGGGGAGAATCAAAGACAAGAATAGCCATAAATTCTGTATCAAATTCCTACTACTAGTAAAACAAATCAGAATATGATATCTCTCCGTAAGTAGTTGAAGCTTGATAAAAATATCTGGAAGGTTTTTACTATATTGGATTGAACTTCAAGAACCAGTTCTACATATAAGAATTAAAAAAAGATACTAGCATTCCTAAGGAAGTTATGAATTACCACCACCCATATATGCTGCATTTTACCACGTAAGTTAACCAATGGTGGAGGTAAAATCAAGTCACCTTGATGAAAATAATACCATGGTTTGAATCATTAATTCATGATTTTTTTCTTCTTTAAATTGAAATAAAAAATAGACCAGGTCTTGTTAGTCCAGGCAGGCACAACTCAAAAGCAGCAGGGGCCAGATTGCAGAAAATTAGCTGCGGACCACAAGAATAAATTTTCAGACTGAATTATGGTGAGAATTAAGTAGAAATTAGGTATGCGTTATTTGTTAATACAAGAATTACTTACATTTTCTTGTTTTCACTTAAAATTGATAAGGGAACATTTTTTTCTTTGAAAAATTTGCATCAATTATTATGTAGAATTGGACTTGATACTAATGTTTACTTTAATTGGCAATTAATCAAATAGCATACTATACTTGATGACAACAAAACTTTTGAAAAAAAAATTCAAAAATAAAGTAATTGTCAAATAAAGATGAATATGAGGAGAATAATTATGATCATAATGTGAAAGGAAGAACAACTACATCACTTACAGGGTTCCATATATCACTTTCAATTGACAGCAAAAAATGATAAAAATATAAATAATACCCCAGTATATATTTTTCTCATAATATCAGTATATTTTATTACTCAGTATCACAACATAATATCAGTCAACCAGGGAGAGGGGGGTGCTTAGAAAAACAAAACTTGATTATCCTAGCTTTGTTTTTCAGTTCCAAAGTAAAACATCCACATCTCCATACATTTTTCTTTTAAATGTAAACAATTTATTTATCCAGGGATTCATCTTTAAATTGTGTAAAACTCAATGAAAGCATGATTGCATCAAGTAAAATGAATCATCAAATCAATAAATAGGGGGTAATGACATTATAAAAAATTCTCTGAAATTTTCAATAATCTTTGACCTTAGATAAATGAGTACCGAATAAAGGATAAAAATCTGTAGCATTAGTTTACTGGAATGTGATACAAAATCGATTAGATTAATAAAAAAAAAACTAAAGAAAAATCAAAAGTTATGAACAAAAAGCTACCACTTGACTTCAACTTTAAAGGTACTTTCATAAATAAGCATCCTGGCCAGGAGCAGGGGTCAAAGGCCCCCAAGGTTCAGCCAAACCTTGTTGAATTTGGGGGAAATCAGTGCAACTTGGGCAAAACCTCAGGAAAATTCAGTTAGACTAAACCTTTTTTCCCCCGCCTTACAGAAAGAGTTCCCATATGCCTATGCTTTTGTAGCACTAAGGTCCCTTTCGGAAACTTCCCAAAATTGACATCAGTTAAAGGCAAGAAGTTTCCCGCAGTGAAACATTCATAGAATTCATTATCTTTACTTTATTTCACTACCCAACAGTATGGGTGAAAGAAGGAAGGATAACAGACAGAAAAGAAAAACTAAAAACTGAAAATTAACTAAAGAAAGTAAATAAGAAAATGAACTTTTGTCATTTTGATTTTTACAAAAATCTCAGGAACACAACTATCATAACAGCAGGCCGCCTATTAGAATACACCTTTTGCAGCCTGATTTTCACTATTGGAGTAATGGGTCCCTATCGAAATGTGCTTCTTGCAGCCTTTAATTCTAAGCAAATTTTCACTATCCTAGTAGTCAGCTCACTATAAGAATGTACCCTTCATAGAGATCTACGGTTTTACAATAGAGAAAATCTAGCTTAAATCACTGTCTGCTAATTTTCAATGTAATAACACTATAAAAAAATTAAGAAATAAAAAATAAAAAAGATAAAAATTTTCAAAAGTTCATCTTTTTATTCACTATCTTTTGTCAATTTTCAACATTCAGTTTTTTTTTTCATCCTTTTATGCTCATCCAATAAGATTGTAGTTTATATTGTAAATTGACCTTTCCTCTTTCCACTTGGAAATGAAACAAACATTTATATTGAAAAATGATTAATGAACGTAAAATACAGTTTCCTAAGGATGGTTTGAGTACAGAGCTTTCGGTTTCAGAAATAGCTATATGAATCTATTTGAATCCTAAATTGGACATGATTTGGGAAATTTTAGACATTCGATTTATTCAAATTTAAATCAGACAATATTGGGCAAAAAATAGACAAAATGTCCAAAACATGACAAATCTGGCAACATTGGTTAGAGAGGGCATTTAGGGGTCAACTGTTTAAGTAGAATTTGTCCACGTGGGTCAGAAAAAGAGAGAGCAACGGTGCGTGCTGCTACTTGTATTCCCAAAATAGAAATGGTCTATGTCAGGAAGCGAATGAACATTAAGTCTAAAAAAAGAATTTCTTTGTTTTAGTTCTTTCTTTCTGTTGGTTAAAGGGAAATAATCAAACGCAAAAACTGAAGCGTCAGTTGAAGTCATGCTCTCACACAACCTAATTTTTTGCATGCGATCAGTTGCTGAATTTGTTTTAAAGAGAATGAAGCCTCTTTTTTTAAATGCTCTCGTGGGCCATACCAAGAGCTGACGTGGGCCACACATTGCGCAGACCTGGGTTAGTCACTCAACAGAACCAGTTATGTGACCAACGTTTTTAAGCAGCATTCTGTGTAGGGGGTGGTGAATTGAAAATTGGAAAAAGGGGTGATCAATGAATAAGTTACTTCTCTCACCTTTTGTTGGGCTGTGATCACTAAAAAGTTCAAATTTTCAATGAACAGCATGCAGTTGGACACAAACTAAAGGAACACTTTTGGATAAACTTACATTGTAAATTGAAACCCACATAAACTTATTTTGGAGATTTTTTTCTGTTAATTTTCCCTTCATATGAAGGGAGTGTATGTGCAAAATTTCTAGTTCCCATTAGGTTGGTACAAAAATAAAGTTTCGCTTTATTAATTCAAGCTAAACTTTTTTTTCACTTAAGAGCAATTTGGGAAAGCAGCAGAAACTGCTGGCAATACCAACTGAATATTCAGCCAGAGACTGTCAACGTATGTACAGCTCAATATTGGTTCCAAAAATTCCAAAGGAGCTTAGATGATAAAATGGGTCATGGATGTCTTTCTGTGATTAACAAGATCAAATTTAGAGTCATTATTGAGGTGGACCCACACTAAACAACTCAGGGGTTATAGAAGAACTAATGGTCAACCATTCAACAGTTGTTTGACATTTGCATCATATTGGAAAAGCTAAAAAGCTTGACAAATGATTGCAGCCACAAGCTTAATAGAAATTGATAAATTTGCTGTTATGAAGTCTGCTCTAAGCTTCTTGTGCACAACAAAAACAATCCATCTCTTGATCACATTGACACATGACAAAATGGATTCTGTGTAACCATCAAAAGCATTCTGTACAATTGCTGGACAGAGGTGAAGCACCAAAATACTTCACCCAAACCAAAGCTGCATCAGAAGAAGATTATGATCAGTTTGGTGAGCAGCAAGTGGAATCAACCACTGCAACTTCTTGAATCCTGGCAATACCATTACAGCAAAGAAATATTGCCAGGAAATCGACACAATGCACCAAATTTACATTCAATATTGATTCATCAAAATGAAAGACCAACTTTCCTCAGTGACAATGCCTGACCATATGTCACATGAATGACCCCGCAGAAATTGAATGACCAAGGCTACCTGACCCAGCTTACTCACCAGACCAACTACCACTTTTTTTAAGCATTTTGACAACTTCCTGCAAGGGAAGATCAACAACCAAGCAACAACTTAATACATCTTTGAAGAATTCATTGGTTCCAGGAACCCCAGAAGCCTATACTTCCAAAAAAATCTTTTTAAAAAAATGAACTTCTTTCTACTTGGCAAAAATGTGTTGACTTTGAAAAGTTCCTATTACATACATATATATATCAAAACACATGAATAACCTAAACCCAACAACAATGTTTAAACCAGTCTGTTTGTAACAGATTTTAATAATTTCTCAAAAGCCAATAGATACATATTTACAACACAGCAGATCATCATTTGCTTTTGCATTAATGAAAGAGTAATAAACCATGTTATTTGTAATGAACACTTTCCCATTGGTACCTTTGAAAAATACAAAAATCAAAAAATCTAGAATTGATGAAGGCATTTATTTTTCCTGCAACCCAAGATTAAGAATTCCAAGAGGACACATTTTCAAATAATATTTGAATCAAAATAAACCAAAATCAAAGACAATTCTTCTGCATCCTGGACTCATAGAAAATCCTTGATGTTACAATTTTAGAAAACTGTATTTTGCAGGGTTTTAAGAAGAATCTGAAAAAATGGTTGACAAAAAAAAAACAAAAAAAAAACACAAGAAATGACAAAATTGAATCATTAAATGATGAAGCAATCAACGATTATTAATTTTTGACTTTTTTTTTATAGTATCTTCTCAGGTCATAATTCTACAGCCATTAATGAACAGTGTGGATTCAAAATGAAGATGATCTTTTGACCTACTAATACTACAAGTATATCAATACTAACACCATTAAAGTAACAAGTTTTTGATCATATTAGCATTCAAAACTCTCAACTGACAACAGCTCAAATGCACTTCCTGGCTACAGATAGGTGTGCACTGAATTTGTATCTCTTTAAATGCTGAAGTGGGAGTGGCTTTCCTAGGAAAATGGAATTGCCAGTAATCGTTAGGGGATGACTTCATTTTATACACTGTCATAATCTCAAATGCAAAGTTCCTTACAGGTGGGACTTCCAGTTTAGACTATTTCCCCCTGATTTTCCTTTTTCTTTTATACAAATTATAAATTGGTGCAATTTTTTCAGGGCCCAAAAAATCTAATTTAAATTCAATCTTGAGAAGCAAATTTACGAATATTTACACATATTTACACAAATTCTTTGAGCGTATGTAGAAAAAGAACATTGAAAGGAGTTCAAGTCATGACAGAAACAGATTCTTTACTTCAAATCCAAACTGTTTAAGAATGGAATAACAGTCGGAGAAGTTGCAATGAAAAACAATAGAAATTGAGATGAAAGAAATACAAATCAAAAATTATCAATGAAGGACAAAAGCTGGCAGCAGACAACCAAACTTACCTAATTTTACTTGCCCATCCATTGTGAGCAGGACATTGCCTGCCTTTAAATCTCTGTGGATGATTTTAGCATTATGAAGGAAATCCAAGGCTTGGCACATTTCATGGCATACAAAACGAATTTGTTGTTCAGTCAAAGGCTTTTCTAGGTCCAACATGATAGTATCCAAGGCTCCCCCACCACAAAATTCAATGAACATCTGAAAAGAGAACAGATTTAGTTCGGGTTAGTCAGATTTTCCTCTACATAAACGTAACTGTCTGAAAAACAGTCAAGAAACTGAAAATTTCTTTCAATGATTTTTCTTGAAAATTAAATGATTTCAATACAGTAATAATCCACAAAGCACAACCAAGTTAAGCATCAATTCACATAAAGGACAACCTCCAAAATGACTGGATACAGTACACTTTGGTTAATGTGTCATGTGTATGAAAATACACACACATCAATTTATCCTGTAGTGATTGTATATTGACACCTAGTGATATTTCATCAGTTCTGGAGAGTAACTATCAGGAGATGAACAGCACTATTCCATCTTGTTGAGGCTCAACAACATCATATTTTTAAATGATTGCAAGCCTAATCTCTATTCAATTGCTATGTTATAATGACCCCATAAGGGAGAGAGGGGGTCATTATACAACCTTCAAAAACAAAAAGATCCCATTAATCCCAAAAAGAAACAACCAATGCATCTTTCCAATAGCAACTTGTGGAGCTGAAACATAGAACCTAACCAAGAGACAGGCCTGCAAATTGAGAACCTAGCATGTGCAGACGAAAGAATTATGCTCAACCTCACATAGAGAGATCACAAGACGGCACAATATATCCAAAGAAAACAGGAGTCCAAGACATTATAAAATCCATTGAAAAACTCTATGGCAATGGGCTGGCCATGTTGCAAGAATGATAGACAACCAACAGGCATCACGACTCACAACATGGATCCCCAGAGATCACATACGCAACTGAGGCCGGCAGAGTACTAGATGGAGAGATGAACAAGACAAATTCAGAAAGTACTGGCTCCACAACGCTCACAATAGAGAGGAAAGTCTATGTCCAAAGATGGACATTAAAAGACTGATGATGATAATGACCCTATTTAGCACTGCATCTCATAGGAATGCATCTGGAGCACCAACAGAGGTATTACTTTAATCATACATTTGATACCTATTCAAAAAGTATACTTCATTCTAAAGTGAAATAAAAGCTCACAAAATTTGAATTAGTAATAACTGAGATTATACAAGTTTGTTGGCATGCAAAATGAGAATTCTGTTGCTTTGGTCTCTTAAGGGTACTATATGCAATGACTAA
The DNA here is from genome assembly GCA_963457665.1 of Thysanoteuthis rhombus. Lineage (NCBI taxonomy): Eukaryota > Metazoa > Mollusca > Cephalopoda > Oegopsida > Thysanoteuthidae > Thysanoteuthis > Thysanoteuthis major. The sequence goes on along the minus strand of OY735203.1, from coordinate 64,718,565 downwards.
ACATTCACCAATCTTGTACAGAAACATTTCTACATACAGTGTATAGATGTCTCAACACTATCAAAAAAATGTCCAATAATTCTTTATCCAATAGGAGAAAATCTTATAAAAGAAAATTATAAAACAGCATGATTTCATTTTTAACTAGTAAAGCCAACGGGTCAACCCAACCATGTGATGCCCAGTCGTCTTTAACCAGAAAAACTCAAAATAGCTAAAGCAGAATCCCAAAGGATGCCCGAGTTCAATAATTCATCCACAGCAGTAGTTCTCGGACATTACCTCTTCACAAGATCTCCAAAAACACAAACAAGACTAGCAACCATGCAATGAGTTTAGAACTCTCAATGAAATCACAGATACCCTATTCAATACTTACAAGATTTTACTTCTGCTTTAAGAAAACTCAAAACTATTTTCTAAAACATATCTTATACAAGCTATCAGATACCAATTGTTAAGGATGACATTGCCCAAACTGTCATAAACACACTTTCCAGACTTTTCGAACTCATAAAAATACCTTTTGTCCTCAAAAATGCAGCACAGACTTTCCAACACTTCATTGATTAAGTGCTTCATAGATTGGATTTCATGTACGCACAGGCAACATGCTTATAGCCAGAAAGAATAAAGAGGCACCTAAAGCTCATCTTCATGAAATCTTCCAACATATACAACACAACGGATGAAAAAAAAAAAATCAATCCAAGTAAACGCATTTTCAGTTTAGCCACATTGTCCTTCCGAGAACATAAAAATCGATAGCATAGGCAACACACCTCAGCAGTATCCACACATACACAATAACCAGTTTCTTCATAGATGATCTCATTTCCTCACATCGCATCTCAATCACCCTGCATTTCAAACATGGTTCGGGAGCTATAATAAAAGCTAGGTATACTACTGCCCTTCAGAGGCCTTTCTTTATATCATTAAGCCAATGTTAGAATTTTGTTCTGCTTTACGTGATTCTACTCAGTCACACTTCTCAAGAACCCATTAATGACGTTGTGAGGACCTGTGGTATAATAAGAGCCACCAAGAACTTATTGCATAATTTTCAACATAAATCATAAGAAAAACCAAGAAAAATGTTATTAATTCATTTGATATCTATCAAAACCACCGAATCCAGTCCACTTCTGAACTCTTCAAAATGTAAGTTGCTTATTTTCTAAGAATTACTGACTGAGATATTGTAAACACAAAAGATAAGTGCATAAAAATCTTTCAACATTTTTTTTTAGATAAAAATGAACACAAACTAGAAAAGATATCCTTATTTCTGTAAAGCATAAAGATTTCCAAGTTACATCAAAAAGAATATGGACAAAGGTAAAAAAGCAGTTTCTCAACAAACTATCCTACAAATTATCTTAAATGGAAAGATTGGTTCAAAAAATTTTTTTTAAACTTAAAAAAATATTGTTCAATTTCACTGTTTAAAAAAAAAAAAAAAAAAAAAACTTATTGAAGCTTATCAGCAGGAAAAGAAAAATAACATTGATTACTATAAATTTTTATTCAGTAATTCATAGTTCCTATTGCTCTCGAAATCATTCAAATTTCATACACAAATGTTGAAATTCTTCAATCATAACTATGCTTAACTATGTTTCGAATCAAATTTAATATAATGCCAAGTGTGTCATTTTTCAAAGAATTACTGATTGAAATACTGCAGACACACAAAAAACATCTATTAACATGTTTTTAGGTGCTCATCTTATAAGTAAAGTCCAGAAAAGAGAATATCCTTACCCAAAGCATATCAGCATAGAAATATGCTTCATGAAGTCCAACAACATTTTTATGTTGACAGTCATACAAGATCTCAATTTCAACAGTGAAGTCTTCCAAATCTTCTTCCGTTTTAATTTCCACTTGCTTCAAAGCCGCAAATTCACCGCTCACTTTATTCTGGGCCTGAAAAATTGAGAAAATGAATGAAGAGATAAAAACAAATATCAATACAAATGATGCAATAGGATATTCAACTGACAAGTCAACTAATTTCTTTTGTAAATTTTACTACTAAAAAACTGCAGTTCATTGTTTATTCTGGTAGACTCCTTGTGGAGCATAGGGTCACAGCCAGTAGCAAGTAGGTTCTATGGGGTGGAGTTGCTAGCCCACTGCCTAACCCCTCACTTTTCCCGGGGCTTGGAACCACTGTTGTGACTATCAAGGTGAAAAAAAATTTTTTTGTTTTGTTTTCTTTTGTTAATCAGAGCAACTTTTATTTTATCCCCAGTAAATTTTATTTTGCCGGTGGGGGTGTCTGTTTGGTAAATCAAACATCAGTAATTGTCACCCATTTATCCCCAGGCTAATATTTTTGCTGTAGCTGTTTCTATTCATGCACTTCTAATGTAGCAAGAATAATTAACTTTTGTACGTTTTTTTCTCTCTTTTTTTATTGTTAGAAGAAGAGTGAGAGAGGAGACGAAAAAATGAACTAATTAATCTGAATGAAAGATGTTTTGTCTCCAACTCGAGCAAAAATAGTCTCAAGAAAAAAAAATTTTCTTTGGATAAAAAACAGAAGTAATTTTATTTTTTCTGATCTTTACGAAAAAGAATTTCTAAAACATGCATTCTAATTCAATCAAAAGAGTATTAAAAGCAACAGTAGATTTCTGCTTGATTAATTTAACTTTATTCATCAATTCAGCAACTAAGACAATATATAATGTTTTCACAGGTAATCTCTAAATTTCATTGAATAAAAAACGGTTTTGATTTCTGCAATGCATAAAACTTTTTTAATCACATCCCAAAGAAAAACAAAAAAAAACATTTCCAATTGAGTAGTTTCTCAATGACAGAATAGGAAGCATTCAAAGAGCACAGACTTTTGCCAATACCATAAACTGAATGAAAATCAGATCATATCAGTTCTACGATGCAGCGGAGATAACTGTTAGTCTTGATTTTCAACATTTCAGAATAATGTTTACTTTCTCTTGATATATGAAAAAATATTTCTCAACTAAGAGCAAATGTCTGGATTATCTGTTTAGAATCAAATTTAATATAATTTCAATTTTTTTCTTATTCACTATTCCCAATATTAAAATGTCTTTAGTTGTACATACAAGAATATTTAAGAAGAATGATGAATCTTTTAGCGAAGTTAGCAAATCATTATTTTATTTTAATGATTCTAATTACAGATTTTTTTAAACTTCAAAAGATAATAGAAACGTGTATTCAAAATGAATGCACAAATAAAAAGATAAATGATCAGTTCGCAGAGAACCTACACAACCTCCAACTAATGATAGATGAACTAAATGAAGAGAGCAAGAAAGTTGGCCTACACATGAACTTCAGCAAGACAAAGATCATGTGCAACAACCACATTGCAGATAAAAACACTAAGATCAAAATCGAGGACACAAAACTGGAGAAAGCAGATCACTACATCTATCTACGACAACGAATCTTCATGAGACCCTCAATAGAAGAAGAAATCAAGCAGAGAATCTCACTAGGATGGCAAAGATTCAAAAATAAGAAGATCCCATTAATCCTAAAAAGAAGGGTGTATAACCAATGCATCCTCCCAATAGTTACTTATGGAGCTGAAACATGGAACCTAACCAAGAGACTCATCAGCTAATTGATAAGAAAGAATTATGCTGGGCCTCACATGGAGAGACCACAAGACAGCGCAGTACATCCAGAAAAAGTCAGGAGTCAAGGACATCTTAGAATCCATTAAAAGATCTCAAATGGCAGTGGGCTGGCCATGTTGCAAGAACGGCAGACAACCAATGGACATCGCAACTCACAACATGGATCACCGAGATCACATGCGCAACTGAAGCCGGCAGTATATTAGATGGAGAGACGAGCTAGACAAATTCAGAAAATACTAGCTCCACGATGCCCATGATAGAGAAGTGTGGCAAATCCTGGGGAAGGTCTATGTCCAACAACGGACGTTAAAAGTCTACTGATGATGATGATGATGATATAACTCAATGAAAGCAGTTTTTTTTTTCAACTAGAAAGCATACTCCTGCCAATGCCATTGTCACTAAAATCTAGATGAAAATCAGTTCATATATAACTATGATGCAGGAGGGGAGTGTAAATAAATAGATTCCTGGATCAGCCCCAAAAATTTATTCAATTCTTCCCTAGTCCATAGCCTACCATTCCATGAATTGTCATTGAAAATCATACAAAATTTCCGAAAATATTGTATGCTAAAACATGAGTGAATGTTTAAATGCATGAACTAAGTTGAAAAAGATTTCAACCAAAAATAAATTTCTGGATTCGCCCCCAAAATCTAACCAATTCCTCTTTATTCCAAGGCCTACCCTTACAGATTTTCGGAGATATCAAGTGGACAGACAGATGCGAATGAATTACTTATACCTCTTTCCAATTTTCATTGTCAGGGGTAAATTACTGCCCAAACCGTTTAACAGTTGCATAACATTAGTGAGTCAGCACGATAATGAGATATTCGCAAACTCATTCAACATGGTGTGTAAGTAAATATTATAGAAAGTCACTAAAACAATGATTTTGCTATTTGAATAGACAGTTTATATATGGATGCGAAAGGAACTCAGGAAATAAGTGAAGAGAAAGAAATTGGAATATAATACAGTGGTAACCCTCATAAGGAATATAATCCATTCCACAAAATATCTCAGAAGAAAATTTGTTGAGCAAAAAATTGAACCTATGCAATTCATTAAAAATTTTCAAAAAATATCACACCCTTAAAACCTCAAAAATAACCTTATAAATGAATGCATAATGTACGATGACTAATTACCACCGATATAATGTATACATGCAAATAATACAATAAAAAATATATAATCCTATTATAATTCACCATGCGTGCATCAGTCTGAAAATCAGCGCTTAAATACTAGACATAAATGTAGATAAATATAAATGAAATCAAAGCGACTTCGGATGATCATCAAAATTTCATAGTTGTTTTTTTCTGGCAAAATAAAAATATTCTGCTAATAGATCTTTTTAGCAATTGGGACCTCTCCCTCAGTGAAATATCATTATAAGAGTTTTCCACTATGAGAGGTGCCACTGCTAGCTCAAAAGTGAAAGCTTTATAGGAAATAGTAATTACTAATATACAAATTTTGGAAAAGGTTTTTAATGGGGTTTTTCCCTTTGTTATTATGGTACCATGTGTAAATTTTCTCTTGTTAGGATCACCGTTGTTTACCATGTAACTGTTTGGGGGAGGGGGATTTTAAAAACCAAACCGTTATATTGACATTGCACCCACACAGAATTGATAACAAACACCACCTCCCATTCAGCTATGATTTTAATATATAGCTCATGTCATACATGCAGTTTGTCATTTTATAAAGGGTATTATCATAATGTATCGTACATTTTTTGGAAACAGGGCTTATTTATATAGGTTACCCAAAGAAACATATTCAACGATGGAGGATTGGTAAGTATAACACATGACTCGCTGTTCACATCACTTTTATTGAGTGTTCACCCATTTGAATATATATGGTTAAAGATGAGCAGAATTAGGGTGAAAGTAATGTCCAACAATAACATCCTGAATAAGACTAATTGGGAATAAAATGTTAAGAGAATTTAAAGAGGTGATATAAGTTAGAGAAACACCATGAAAGCAAAATAAAACAGTGTATAACGATTGGTTGAAGAACAGACAGTAAATATACAGACATATTGAGAAGCATCATGCCAATACGCTTAAAATATAAAGTGTACAATGAATGTTTATTATCTATGACATACAGATGCAAAACATGGAAACTAACTAAATCACTTGGAAACCAACTCAAAATGATTCAAAGAGCTATGGTAAGAGCGATGTTAGGAATAACACAAAGACATAGTAAAAGATCAAAATGGGTCAGAACCAACCAAACTAGAAGATATCAAAGTAATTAAGAGACAAAAATAAAGATGGGCTGGACACCTAGCGAGATAACAGATGGTGCAAAAGGTTAAGAGATTGGTGTCCTGGAGATAACAAACACAGGAGAACTAGAGATAAGATTAGAAGGTCTGTAGGTGAGACATGATAGACTTTGTCCATCAATGAACTTATGGTGACTGATACACATCTCCAAGGTTGCTTAATACAACTACGTATGTCCTATCCTCAGCCCATCCTGACATGTAAGAATGATAGAGTCTAATTAGCCATCATGTCATGTCTTTGTAACACAAGGACAACTGAAAGCATCAACTATGAGGAAGTGTAATTTATCTTTGGAGGTAAAAAAAGGACACAACAAGCCATTCCAACCTAATTAGCAAGAGGAAATTCAAGGAATAACATTAGTGACTGAAGTGCTAGAATATTAATTATAAGACTGGCAAGAAAAAGATACTGTGTATATGTATATATATATATATATATAGTCTAGAAAGCTTTAAACACTGAACATTAAAAAAACTTCTTCGATAAGTTTTTGTGTCTCTTCAGTTACCCATTTCCCAATATCTGTCCATGTAATTTATGTAATTTTCCTCAGTTTTTTTTTTCCTGTTTCCCTATATTTTTCATTATATACAATGTTTAAATTTTTTTCTTGTTGGGATCATCAGTTGTTGATGATATAACCGTTTCGGGGATTTTAAAAACATAACAGTTATATTAACATGGCACCCCATCGGTGTTCATCGAATATCACACATACACACACACATATATATATATATATATATATATATATATATATATATATATATATATATATATATATATACACACACACACACACTTGAGGTCATAATGCATTAGGAAAAGAATATCGATCCGTGTTTGGGCAAATTTTTTACATTCTATTATCTACCATGAGACTCGATAGTTCACTTTTTCAGAGCTGTTAATTGTGTAAATAAGTTTACATCTTATCAATTTATTGTTTGAATGAAAGAGTACATGGTTTCAAATGGTGAGTAAGAGATATTTTGTGTTATTGACATTTTTTAATTTTTATTATTTATATAATTGACTTTTTAACCATTAGCATTCTTTTCCAAGAGGACCAAAGTTTTGTACATTTAGTTACTTAGAAAGTTTGTAACTTCAGTGTCTGTTGATGCAGCAAAATATTTACTAAGAGTTAACTCTCAAATTCACAAAATCTATGAAGGGAAATTCATCAAGGGAAATGACTCATTGTTGAACCAGCTAAGGCAAATTTATATTTCTACCCATTTCACCGAAGAGTTCCATTATTTTTAATTCTATTCATCTAAGAATTCCATCATGGTCACAAACAGTCCATGAATTTAAGAGTTAAAGAGAAAAAAAACTGATTAATAGTTGAAGGATTTGACAAGAGATTTTAAGCTTCACAGTTGAATTTGTAATCGCTTATTGGTTAGAGCTGAGCTTTCAAATGAAAACAATAAAACTATCCTACATGAGGCAATAGCATATTGAAATTAAAATATATGCATATATGATATACTTGGAATTCAATCTTATTTTTACATTTCCACTAAGCACCAAGGCATGTTTTGAGAAACTTAGAATGTTTTTTTATTAGAAACTCTAAAATTATCAAATGAGTCTGTACAAGATTTAATGTTGCTTAAATTATGTCAATCATGAAATGAAAAACATGACATTGAAATCATTTTTACAGAAATAAGCATCTATACCTGAAAGCTACCATTCCAATATTTGCACAATAGTATCAAATATTTCATACTCAAATCTTATGGAAATTATTCAATTATAACCATAAATGTTTAGAATCAAGGTGAATTTTGATAATTTCAAATTTCATTGAAAAACAAATAATTTTTCAAAATTCATAACGAAATTATGGTTGTTTCATCTCAGCTTCTAATTTCAAATATGATCTATAGCTAACAAATGGCTGACAGATTGAAAATACTAATTAAAATACCCCACCTATAGGCAGGATATCTAGCTAATTCCAGTGGGAAGTCTAGGTGGGACCTTTGACCCTAATAAGAGATCAAAACTGTATTTAAAGGGGAACCTCAATTTTTGGCTACTTAGAGATAATATACAGGCGAATAGAATCAGACTTTCAATATTATAGACACAGATAGATACATGGAAATCAGATCATTATCAGAGAAAACAAGAACACAGATCAAAGACTAATACCCAGAAAATGCTTAGGTGTCCAACTAGTAACCTCAAAAAAATTGGTGGTTATAGCTCTTGCTATTCTTGAGTTATATTAACGTAGATGAACGTATAGACATTTGGCTAATTGAAGTAATAGTAAATTTGTAGGTAAGCGTTTTGCTAACATAGACAGATGAATATTTGATGAATCATAGTAAAATGGTAAATTTTTAAGTAAGTATGGACACGGCTAAACGTAAAATAAGGTACTAATTTAGCATAAACTTACATTGTAAATTGAATCCCAATTAAAAAGTTGTGTTTTTTTTTTAAAAGATGGGGGTAGGTAAAAACTAACTAGCAAAAAACCTGCTTCCAGATCCCAATATTAACCAAAGAAAGTTTGGTAGCTATAACTATCTGGCCGTTCATAAATTTTGCTAAAGCAGGCGGACTGACATAAGGTGAATTATAGTAAGATAGTGAATTTTCAGGTAAACATGAACACAGCCAGGCACAAAATAAGGGATCAATTTAGTATACATTTATAATGTAAATTGAACACTACCCTAAATTACATTGAAGGGGGGGTGTTCAAAAACTAACTTACAAAAAATCTGTTTTGGGATCCCTGAAATATAAGACTAGTTAGAGAAGCAGCTGAAACACTAAAGCCTCCCAGGACATTCAACTTATATATTTTCTTAAATATATTCCTACAATCATACTGTTATACAAAAAGCATGACACTTCCACAAATTTCTGAGAGAATGTTTTTAAATTATGAAAAAAAAAAAAGGAGTTCGTTGACATGAATCTTTCCATCTTTCCACTACTTTGAGAAAGAGGATTTTGATAGGTTTTATTTATCTATGTCAAGTGATGTTTACATCAATTCATAACAATCCATTGTGCCATATGAGGGTTCACTGTCATATCCGGATACTATGTCCGTTTATATATTCCCTACGTCTGAATCTGCCAATATGTCACAATCATTACATTCTTCACATTTACAGCTGGGAGGAAATATCTCAAAAGTTGGGGAAATTCCAAGAACAAACTTTCAGCCTCATCGAAACTTCATAAAATATACAAAATTCAAGTTAGACCTTAAATATTTGAACATAGGCTGGGAGTATTTTGTTTGGATAATTGATTGCTTGGATATCTGATCTGATCTGATCTTGGAAAAAAAATTTTTTAATTTTCAAAAAAAGGGAAGCCATACTAAACACAATTATGTAAAAAAGAGTTTGAATTTATTTAATCTATAAAATTTGTATAAACACAGGATATTGCTTAAAAATTCATAATATTTTTTCAAATGAAATCATTGTGTTCAAGTAACAAAACATGAAGCTGAAAATTCAAAGTAACATATGAATCGTGCCTAATTTTTAGTGGACTCACCTTACGATTTTTGAGGTGAAAACTTTGATTTAAATTTCAGGATGATAAGTTAGTTTAAAAGATTATGAGGTGCTTCAGAAGAAAAAAAAAAAAAAAAGACAAAATGGTCGCACCAGTATTTTTGTATAATGTTACACACAGTATGGCTAATTAAATATCTAAAGAATCTTGTTCAGATAATCTGAATTTTGGATTATATGAGATTTGAAGGTATACTTGTCTTCAGATGCAACTGACTTTTTCTAAAGGGAGGAGTGATTGATGTCGACATTTGTTCATTTGGATAGTATAGGGAGACCAGGGCTATTTGGACCCTGGGGTAAGTCGGCCCACAGGCTTTTATTTGAAACTTGAAGGTTTTTCAGTCATTTTGGTCACATGGTCAAGTCACATGATCACCTGCCTACTTGTACAGAAAATCTGGCAATTATTTGTAGCAAACTGATGAGCTAAGCGCTAAAAAACCTGATTTTGATCATCACAAGTCAACTTGATGAAGATTTGTTACCATCAGGTTTCAGAGCTAGTGAATAGAATCAGTCAGATATGCATAGCTGTGAGCAAATCTAGTAACATCAAAGGTATCGTTGGAGAGTGGCGCTTTTGCACAGTCAAACCAACCCACGCTAGAAAAAAAAAAAAAAATGAATATATCTATCTTGAGGCGAGTTAGTCCCTGTTTCTTCTAATCCGGTAGTGCCAAATATATGCCTAAGTTTCATTTCATTTGCAGATGATTAAAAGATGTCCTAATGGGCTGTGATAAAGATTTGTTTCCATTTTTTATCATTTTTCTAGTCATACAGTGCCAAATTGATTCTCAAGTGTGGTTCTCTCTTCTGGTTGTATTTACTTGATCGTGTATCCTGTTCACAAGGAACCAACATAGATCTGTTATCCACAAGTCATAACCTAAAAGAATTTAGTGAAATCCTCTTTGAAATTTTTTAGAAGTTTATTGCTTTTTGGCAGTCCATCTAGTGCAAAAAATCAGCCTTTCTAGTTTCAATTCATCTGTGCTACTGACAGCCAGATTGAACACTGATGAGCCCATGCATAAAATTTCTTAAGGGTTTTTCTATCTTTGCATGTAGCTATTATTTTGGGAGCCAAATTCAATGTTTTGAAAATCGGGGTTCATGCTCAAACTACTTAATATGCAATTCAGTGTCGTAACGGGTCTACAATTTACTAACAAAGATCAATGCTGATAATTTCCTAGCCATCTGAATATTTGCAATCAGTATAATAGCTTATATTGAAAATTACAAAATAAATCAATTTGTTTATTCAATTAAGCGTACTCTTTACATCAAGTGAACAAATACCAAATAACATTCTAACAATTGACATTTGTAACTGCTGGCATTTTATACAAAGAATAAAAATGCCTACAAAATTAAAGATGCATCCTGAAAATTTTATCTATTCATTTTCATAACAATGTTGAACTTACAATCAGCAGTTATAAGAGATGCTTCATTTATAAAGTTTGTTGGGGACAAAGACAATGATGGAAATCAAAAATGCAGAGCTGAAGAAGACCACTACATATACCTAGGACGGCAAATCTCCATGAAGTCATCCAAAGAAGAAATCAAATGAAGAATCACACTAGGTTGATAGGCTTTCGGTAGAGCAAGCTCAACTTTTGAGAACAAGATAATCACACTAATCCTAAAAAGAAAGGTATACAACCAATATATCTTATCAGTGGCCACATATGGAGCTGAAACATGGAACCTAACCAAAAGATTAACCCTTTAACTGAGAACCATACAACATGCACATGAGAGAATCATGCTCAACCTCACATGGAGAGATCACAAGACAGCACAGTATTTTAGAGAGAAGGAGCGCAGGACATCACAGAAACTGTTAGAAAACTCAAATGGCAATGGGTTGGACATGTTGCAAGAATGGCAGATAACTGCTGGACATCACAATTCATAAGTGGATCCCTAGAGATTAGGTACGAAGCTGTGACCAACAAAAAGAGAGATGGCGTGATGAGCAAGACAAATTTAGAAAGTACTGGCTCCGCAATGCCCATGATAGAGAGGTCTGGCGAAACTAGCAGAAGGTCTATGTCCAATGACAGATGCTAACAGACTGATGATGATGATGATTACAACGATAGGTAGTTTTTCTTGTGAAAGGTACAACTATAAATAACTAGCTTAAGTACCTGTCAACACCAAGTTAAATATCTAAGGAGTAAAAAGAAAAAAAAAAATCACTTCTGACCCATTAAAAAAGGAGAAAAAGTGGAAAAAAGTTTCACTTCACTTTTGACCCTCTAAAGAATTATATATAAACATAAATTAAGATATGCTTGTACTATTGCTAAATTATAAATAGAACCCCTCCCTTTTTTTTTTTTTAAATTTTCTCAAGCTTTTTTTACTAGAAAAATCTTTCCCTATATCTATTAAGTATGGATACTAAATTTAGTTGGACCACACTTCAGTTTAGGTGGTTTCTATAGCGTGACAGACATACGGATAGCCGATGTTACACCTCACACTTGTATATACAGATATGTCCTACAGTTTGATAAAGCTTCATTTCACTTGAGTGACTGAGATAATTATCATAGACACTGATTGTTACTCATGTGCTTTCACATAGACAAATGTTTATCTTATGACAGAAATTGTAAATCAAACAGAGATAAAATAAAGGTTATCTACTGAAAGAAAAAAAATAGCAATAAATAGTACATTAATATTAGTTATCTTACACTTGACAAATATGAATCTTTTTGTACATCACAGGTGTCTTCTCTCAATTAGAAAAATAATTCCTGGATCTGAGCCATAATTTAACCAATTCTTCCTTGCTCTATGGCCTTTCGTTCCCGAAAATTTCACCGAAATTCATTGAGAATCATTAGAGATATTGTGTGAACAGAAACAAGTGAATATGTATATCTCTTCCAACATTGTAATAAAACTATCTATTTCCTGCTCATCCCCGTTAAAATCTTCAAAACAAAAATAAGGATTGCATCAAAAATAAAACAAACAATATTATCCAAAATGCAATAAGATTCATTGGCAAATGAAAAAGTTATATTTATAGTTATATGTATATATATTGTAACATTAGTTATAAACACTGAATATGCTGCTTTCTCATATCTTCATTTTTCTATCTCAAGAATTGATATAAAAATAAGGAATATATAAAATATTGTGTGACATACGGAAAAAAAAATACCCTTTATCTATATCATATCATTCTATCTTAACCAACGCTATGAAAAGATTGAAAATCTCGACTTTCATCACAGTTAAAAATCAGAAGTACAAAAATTGTTCAAAATATTAGCCTTAGAATCACTAGGAAAATTTCAGGAAAAAAAAAAAAGAAAATAGATAAAAATAATACCTAGAAACATCTAGATTCTGGAGAATCTAGACATCTATACACTTGTCAAAAAAGCCTCCCCTCTCCCTCAAAAAGATAAATAAATGAAATAAAAAAAATTTTTCAGGGAAGGTTTTGTGGAGTACTGATACCAGTTTTCAAATCTGTAGACAAAACGGTATGGCTACAAGCACTGGAACACACTATCACATACACATATAAAATAAGGATAAAATTATTTGCCACCTTTTGATGGCTATGGTTGTTCAATTTTAGAAACCCCTCTTTAAACAAACAAAAAAATTGTTAGCTTCTTTTCAAAACAATAAGGTGCTTATTAAAAATCATTCTTCATTAAATGATCCATTTTTGACAGACCAAAGATTAAACTTTGCCAAAAAAATAATTGTACCATTGAAATTAATTCCGAACAAATTATAAACATTATCAGTATACTAGTGTGAGATAAATTTCCTAAATAACTATACTATTAGGTTGTTCAGAAAGTGAAGATACATTTAAAATATGCAGAACCAACTAGTTTGAAATCAAGGTTAAATACTTAATCGGATCAAGATTAAGTTCAACATCTGTTCGATCAGGCTGTATGTTGCTTATAGTTTACTAGCTGAATACCCATCTATGCTGGGTAAAATATTTAAGGATAAGAATTGTACTAAAGCTTTCAGACATGTAAAAGTTTCCCCTCACTCAGAGGCATAACTAGAAATTTAGGGGCCTAGGAGGCTTGGTTTCTTGTGGGGGCTCCGTCCAACATTCAGAGAGAGTTGTTATTGTATAATATCAGTAGAAATGCAGTAGATGAATATGCCTCTGCCTTCACTTTTGACCATTTATTGGGAGGGGGACCTTTGCTTTTGACCCCTTGAAGTAGGGGGAAAAGTCTTCCCTCCCTTTTGACACCTTACAGAGGGCAAAATGTCTTCCTTCACTTTTGGTACGTTGAAAGGAAAATTTTCCCAACACTTTTGACCCCTTAAAACTGAAAACTTCCTCAAAGCTATTCATTTTGAAACATTGATTATGCATGCCAAATATGATTGGACTGTGCCTATAATAGGGTGTTTTTTAAAGTGTGACAGAAAATCAGACACACATATAATATATATATATATATATATATATATATATATATAAGATTACATTTAACTCAATGGGAGACATATGTTTTAGTGAGTGTCATGTTCAACATTGCATGCTGTATGAATTTCATATAATGAAGAATATTTGTGCAAAGTATCCAGATGCATTGACTGAGTGTAAATGCCTGTGATGGTTTTGCAAATTTAAAAAGGGTGTCAGATCTTTTTGATTTTCCATTCTGAAGGATGAACCACTTTGGATAATGATCTTTTGGAAATATTCATTGAAGCAGATCCTTGTCAAAGCACCAGGAATTCATCAAAAACAAGTGCACCTTGTTTAATTATACACACAATATCAAGCAAATAGGAAACCCATGAATTCTCCTCCCCCAAAAATCAAGCACATTGCTGTAACACTTGCAAAAGTCTTCATAGTAGGAATGAAAACCTTTTTTTTTTTTCAATCACATGATATATGGGTACTACTTTATATTAACAACAAATGTAAAAAAGAAATAATTATCTCTTTATGTCAAATGGATCCCAAGACTTTGTTCACAAGTTTTGTTATGCATCAAGTGGATCATAACAGTTATTCTTTCTTGAGTTACTTCATCCAGGAGAAACCAAAAATGCAAGACAATAGGGTCAACAGTTTCAGTTTGTCAATAGAGCATTCAACTAGAAATAGTAGTTACTACCCATCAATTAGTATCATCTTGGAAATGTATGCAAATCTTTCAGCAAAAACTTCCAACAATTAGATTATATCACTATGCGTACATATCCTTGTATTTATTCTACCATGAATCATGATCCATAGAGCCTCCTCATAATATTTCAAAGTCATCTACTCAGCATCAAGTACCTGATACAATATGACTACATTCTATCCTCAATTAAAATCCAAAATCCCAGGCCCCTAAAATCCTATGGTTCACCTACTGCATTTCTATTAACATTATACAATGTCTGCTGCCCCTGGGTTGGGAACCCAACCATTAAATGGGAGCCAAGCTCCCTGGGGACCCTAAATCTCAAACAAGCCCCAGCAGATAACCCAAGCCTATTTTGATGAGCTCTATTAAATAGATATAATCATTTGTGGGCTTGTGAAAATTTGCGCTTCATTGATCATAAACTAGAACCCTGAAAGATTCATGGAAATTTCTCAACTAATGCTCTGAAAACAAACTTTTCTGCCTACAAAAGTTATTTATATATTTGAAATATGGAAAACCTAAGCTTTCTCAAGCATAAAAGCAAATATTGTTTACATACAAAGGATGAGAAATTAGCACCCAAGAAGTGTATTTATAAACAAAATAAGTATTTATATAAGAACAAGAAAAAATGCAAATCGTTATCGAAACATCATAGCCCCATAAATGGCCCGCCTGACCAAACAGCCACGTGAGATACTGATTCTTCTCTCTTTGCTCAACAGTGCATCCCTCTCTGGGTACTCCTGGTCACATGAAAATATGCAAGAGTACACCATTAGGCACCATAGAAAATTTTTTTTTTTTTTTTTTTTTTAGATTGTTTTGGATTTTTTTTATGGTCATTTTGGACAAACCAACAATGCCCATATCTTGTGCAGGTATTTTAAGATTATTCTTAATAAAAGATCTATTTTTTTTCCAGATAATTAGTTCAGGTACATGCGCAGGCTCCAGTGATTCATTTATGCAATATTTTTAGTACTATTTACCTTCCTCTTAACTTAATCATTTTTTTTTATTGCAACTTTTATTTAGGCCTTCATTCTACAGCAGCAAGTAAATAGCACAGATGAAAAATGAAGAACACGCTCTGAGAGGGACTTGAATTCATGTACCAAGATCTTAATCTTTATTTTTGATCTCCATTATTTACTTACTGCCATAGGATGACAACTCGAGTAAAAAGTTGTGATAAAAGGCCACTGATTAATTAAGATGGAAGTAAATGATAATAATGATTAACAATCCTTGATGTGATAAACATGACAAAATTATCATTATTATCATTCAAAAACTGATATTTTCCTAAGCAAGTTTCTCAAACCTGTAAACTTTGATAGTAAAATAATAGTTTTGCTTAGTAATGGAAAAAATACCAATCAGGATTTGTCATCCTGCAGCTTTTTCATACATGTCCACACATCTATTAGATGCTTTCCGGTCGGTCCTGGTTATGTTAAACAGGAAGGAAGGAAGGAAGAGGTGTGAGGTCATTAAAAGGTGTGATTTCATTAAAAGAACACTATTCCGATTGATTCTTTCAACAGCTTCTAATGAGGTCATAATAGAATTTTGCATTTGAAAAGAGCCAAATATGGAGAGGGGGGGGGGACAACAAAAAAAACAAAAAACGCCGAAACGGCAATTTACAATTTTTATTGAAAATACTTGCAGAATATTTCCATACCTCAATATTTTACAAGTATAAGAATCAATTGACTCAAAGAAAGATTGCTTATTTTTCATCCTCCTCTAGCTATTACTATCAAGTATGGTGGACGCATCGTTGAACTCATGGTTCTTGTTTTCATTTAGCTCTTGTTTTTGTAAGAAGTGTAAACCCACATACACACTTTCAAAATTAACTCTCACAAAAATAATCAAACAAGTTTCTAAATAGTTACAGCAGGTGAATATTTCCGTAACCTCTATACTCTTCTTGCGCAAGATATTTTAATAAGGATGCTGCTAATTATCAGTGTTAATCCTAGCAAGTAGCACCTGACATTGGCCATGAGACTGGATAAGATACTTAGCTGAATGTTATTCAACAAAGTTCAGATGCATTATGTTCCGGATTGAAGCTACCTCATTGTAGGAGTAGAGATTTTTATCTTATTATTGGATGCTAACAGAGATAGCAGGTGAATCTGCTTCTAACAAAATATCAGCAAATAAAGAAGTGCTGGTCATTCTCAATGGCAGTGGTTCCCAAATCCCCCCCCCCAATCAGACCCCTCAATGTTCTCAAAAAGAAAAGAAAAATTATATGTATGGACCTCTAAAGAGGTTTGTGTTGTTTAGATGATAATATATTTTTTTTAAAAATTTTTGAAAAGCTGTCACAACTTTTCTGATAATACATTCATTTTTAAAGATATTACCATGAAGGGAGAAGGAAATGAAAGAAAAGTCAATGGGATTAATGACACGGTTTCATTTTTTTTACAAATCTCCTTGAAACCTGGTTTAATGGTAGACAGCTAGGCTATCTGTCTCCGCATTCGGTCTATTATGATGATTAGTTTTTATCATTGTGTATGCAGAAAATCCTGCTTCAGTTGGAATGATGAGAAGTAGATTAGCCTATTCAAATAGGCTGTGATATGCTTTTTTATTCTTTTATAATTGATCTTTCGATTATTTTTTCATTTCCATCTTTTTCAAAGTGATTTCCCTTCAACGGACCCTTACATGACACTCTCAGCCCCCACTTAGAAAACCACCGTTCTATGGAAACAATACAGAGTTGAGAACAATAAGCTTGTACTAAAAGGTTCCGTTCTCTCTTATTTTCCAAAAGCAGGCAAAAACTAGGGACCAATTCAGCAAAAACTTATACTACAAACGGAGTCCAACTGAAAACATATTATTGGGATTTTTTTGTTAACATTTTTGTTGACATAGACAGGTATGAATTTTGAAATTTTCAGCCCTTGGTCTGACCTTTACGTATGATATGGCCAGCTGACCAGACCAACTTAAAAACTGGGAGAAACCTATGTTGACCATTTTGTTTGATGGTTTCTTATATAGGAAATGTCACATCAAAGTTTTATATTGAACAAATTAATAATCAACAAATCATTAGATGAATCCCAATGAAATCAAAATTAAGAGAATAACTTTACATCCCTTTTTCCTTTATAGCAATCAAATTTTCTTCATCCAATTAGTCTCATTCTTTACAAAAATACATTCAATTCTTTTTAAATGAAGTTTATCCAATTTTTCCAGAAGGATAAGCTTGGAAATTCTGAGGATCAGGATACCCATATTTTGTGAAAGTACGAATCCAGAATGTAATGCAGGGATCCCTCAACGCTGTTTGCGATATAAGGTGGATGAGTCATGGACCCCAACATTTTTAACCTATATTATCACCCATTCATCCAAAAACTCTCAACCCTACTAACAAATATACTTAACTTATGCCAGCAATACAACAGTAAAAATTGAATGGATTAGGCAAAATACATCTCAGTAGTCAATGAACAAAAAAAATTTATAAACGGTATTTGAAGGTGCAGCTTCTGGATTGAAAGGGTCAAGTCATTAATGTAAATAAGTAAATATTTTGAACCATAAAACGAAATTTGGTATACATTGTAATATATTGTAGTCACTTTGGGGGTATTATTCAGTAAAAAAAAAAAAAAACATTAAAGAATGCCTTTGTTTATTTGTTCAAATCGCACATTTATAATGATAATGTTTGCTGTCTTTCATCTATTGCCTACCTTTGAATATCGCCCATACCCTCCCTGTAGTTATAGCAACTCCCTTATAATGCAGTTGGCTTTCTTGAACCCCTAACATCCACATTACAGGGATAGACACCTATACAGCATAGTTAATGCTTGGTTTGATTTCCTAAAATTTGAGAAAACTTTACTGGGGAAATAGCTTCATATAATAGATAATTTTAAGGAAAAAAGAAATAACTAAATTCTTTTACAATGCATCAATAGCAGAATATTCATATTTATAATCAAATAAAAAATGTCTTGTACATCAATGGTGGCTAAAAAAAGCACACAACAAAAAACAAGAGGCATCTCATACAAATTACAATTGTCCCTGGTGTAGATCACTTTTAAAGAAAATACCTACTACAAAAGTCAATAGCTAAAGCTATATTTAGGTTTGAAGAAAAGATATTAACAACATTATGTATGAAAAGATGTGACTTAAGCTTGACAAAAAGAGATACAGAAATAGACTTGGCCAGATCACATGGAAGTAAATAACAATCCCATCAAACTGTCAGTCATTAATAGGACATACATAGATCACACTGTAGTTTACAGGTTTTTATATCATCATACCAGACCGCTACCATCACCACTACCAGCCACATAGACTACTTTCTTCTGGCTGAATTTTATCCATCTACACACATTTTAAAATCAGTTCATCATTCTGATGTCTACCATTAAAAGACTCCATTGACAACCATTATATATTTCTCAAGTTTTTAACAAAACAAGAGCCAAGTATTTATCCTATTAACTCAAGAGAATACGGCTCGAAGATTCTTAACCACATAAGCAAATAATATAGATCTCATGTAATTATGGCCCATTAATTGCAGGCATTAGTTTCAGATTATACTAATACAAATAAGTTTCTCTGATACCGCCAACATCAAAGTACTCGTAACATCTTATGATCACACAATGACACCATCAATATCCGAATGTCTTAAGAAAAAATTGATACCTTATAGTAGGAAGAATTCAAGCTGTATTGGAATTACAATTAAAAGAAATCAAATGAATTTTTATAAGCCATATTTGAAGGAAAAAATATCATCATGTGCATCCGCTGGGAGAGGGAGAAGAGGGCCAAATGGGGCATCTGCTGGGGGAAGGGAAGGGCAAATGAGACACCTGGAAATATTGCAGTCCCCCACACACCAAGAAAAGTGGCAGTGGACCCTCATGATAATAATATCTATTTTCTAATTCATCTTTACTGACACCATCTGGAATGGAAGAAGCATGATATCATGAAGATGAATTATAATTGTGACTTTCATAGATATATTCAGCTCATCTTTTCCTTAATATAAATCATTATCTCAGAGATGAGAGAAGATTTCATTTGTCATTTCAGAAGAGTGAAATGAACCTTGGGAGAATTATTTGCTACTGATATCATAATGATCTGATTTTTTTCTGTTACCATAACACAGCAGAAATGGGTTGTTAGTGCAATACCTTTGAAATGCTCCAACTTGGAGAATAAAGCAATTTCTAGTCATATTTGCAAGTTACTGATAATAGTATATGGGTCAGATTCCACACACATCCCGATAAACTATATTATACAATCCAATCTCGAGAGAGAAAAATCCAGATGTATAAATCGCTAATAATAGGGTAGTTAATTTTATTTAATTGCAAATAATTATAATATATACTCTATAAATAGAAAATAACAAGACATTGATTTCAATGGTCGCCAAAAGTGGTCTTTAAGCTAGTAAGCAAAATGGGTATACTAATCTGATTAAATGAAAAACCTGAAAATTCATCGTGGTTATAGCTAATAGCAATGCTGTTAACACATACACTTATGAAATTATTACTGCAAGGCTCATCAAATTTAGAAGCTATATCTTTAAGCAATGAAAATCTTGCAAGACGTATCACCTGTTAAAAAGAAACATTTTTGATACAATATGAAAGTAGGAAGCACTCCGAGAGCACATACTTCTGCCAACACCTTTGACACTAAAAACGAAATGAAAAACAGTTCCTACATAGCTATGGTGCAGGGGAGGTAACTGTTTCGATCATCCATATTTCAAACTATTGTTTACCTTTTGCTAATATATGAAAAAATTTCACTCAATTGAAAATGAATTCCTGGATCTGCCTCAAAATTTTATCAATCCTCCCTAAGCCTATGGCCCACCCTCCCACAAAATATCATAATAATGATTTACTGAAATCTATCAAGAACTTCTGGAGATATTATGCGGACAAACAAGAGTGAATACTCAAATGTACAAAAAATTCCCAACTGGAAAAAAAATTTTACCAAATCTTCCTCAGCCAATGGCCTACCCTTCTGCAACATTTCAATGAACTTCATTAGGAACTTTTGGAGACAATGTCTGGACAGACGGATATGAGTGAATACATACATATACTTCTAAACTTTATTGGCAGAAGTAAAATAGCTAAAGAAAATACCTTAAAGACACAAGAAGCAAGAAAAAAATAAAAAATAATCAACACTATAAAACTAATTGCTAATCAGAAATAAAGTATTAACAACAACAATAGCTCAGTCTATTCATTGCATCACAAAAAATGACTAACCAGTTCATCTGGTTCTGATCTGGGCTTATCTAAAGATAACCAAAACTCCCAGGTTTCAAATATAATATTTCAGCACAATAAATTTGTCATTAGGAAACAGAATGAAAATAAAATTAACTACCTATGATATATTTAGGACAGATGACATCAGTTACTGTGGTTTCTATGGTGAAAAAAAAAGTGCTTCCCTGATCAGCTTATAACTAGAGGTCATCAGGAAATGGTAGACAAGCAGAAGGTACTTAGAATAAAAGATGACGTCATTATGAGTGGAAATTAATAACTGAAAAAAGACCCATCTGACATCAACTTCTTATGAGTTGAGCATCAAATCTACTATAATGATATGCTATATGTATTTATCTATTCATTTTTTGTCTGTAACGACCCATACTTTGTTTTATGACAGTACACTGAGAAATATATTGACTTATACAACTGTTAACTGTGCACAGGAGAGGACTATGCTCAACATCAAATGGAGAGATCACAAGACATCTAATTATATTAGAGAGTAAACAGAGGTCAGAAATATCATAAAAACAGTTAGGCCATGTTTCAAGAATGTCAGAGAATCGCTGGACATAATTACTCACAATGTGAACCACCAGAGATCATATGCAAAATAGTGCCCAGCAAAAAATTAGATGGCATGTGGATGTAGACAAGTTATGGTTGTTTTTCAAACTACTGATACTATTTCTGATGAATAATCATTACAAGCTTTTTGTAACAGCCTAAAATAATAATAATAATAATAATAATAATAATAATAATAATGATGATAAATGAAAAGAAAAAAAAAAGAGGAAGGATTTTTTTCAAGTTACATTTCTAATTTGTAATCAGGTTAGGATCTAATCTGATTGTTCTGTTTTCAGTGATAATATCATTGGCAAAGGTATGCACTACCCAAGTGTTTTCTTTTTGTAATTTGCTTGTCATCTTAAGCAAAGATTGCCTTGTATTAGAAACAGTCAGGAATTACAAAAAAATTATTGATAAACAATGAATCAGTGTTCATGCTACTTAGCTGACACTCCTATAGTAAAAAAAACCCCAAAAAACTACACAATAGAGAAGTTATGAGAAAAATTGTTTTAAACCTCTTTAAAGAATTCCAAAGCTAACTTCAGGGGTGACCAAGTATCACTATTTCATCTGTGTGTGTGTGTGTGTGTGTGTTATAGTTGGACTATTTTCCTTGTTTATGTCATCAGATGCGTCCATGCATCCCTATAGGACACTTTTCAGTTGGTTGTTCCCTAATATATTAAATATCAATTTTCTCAGCCATATCATATTGGATTGATGCGAAACTTGATCCAGACCTTCCAAAGAACTATCCTCCTCTTGCTACTCCTACGACATATAGTAATGCTAAATATCAATTATCTCAGCCATATTGTTAGATCGATATGAAAGTTGTTCCAGACCTTCGGATGAACAATCATCTCCCTCTTCCATCAGCTACTACAATGACAACTAGCAATGATATATATATATATATACATATGAAAATGCTTCCTTATTCAGGGTTGAGCACTCTTTAAGTAAGATAACTCGTTCATTATAAGCTTATGCAATGCTCTTTCAACTTTGGAATAGAGCACTCTGGCGGATGGGGAATTGTGCGTAAGTAAGTATATTGCTTAAATTCAACCTTACTGACCATCAATTTCTGCATAGGGCAGAAGTAATATGCCAGCTTCTAGGTCTAAAGCGAAGGTTCCGATCCTACCTCATGGTACTGGATGGGATAATGGCTAGTCAATAGCTACACTGAAGGGTTGTAATACAACGAAACAGCTGTCTGTGGATGACATTGACATCATCATTTTTATATATATATATATATATATATATATATATATATATATAAAATCAAAAAAATATGGAACAAGGACACAAGGTTGGAGACTACATCATTGAACTTATGGTTCTTGTTTCTTTCACTATGTTTGGCTGTGTACACTCCAGACTTCTTCAGGTGTTCTGTTTTCTTTGTCTTCTATCTGATTTGTCTTTCTCAAGAGCAAATCAACATTAGAGGAAAGGGAGAAACAAATTTTCTTTTTTTAAATCTTGGAACGCATGTTTGCATTTACTTGACACGTTACATCTGGGTTTTTTTTTTTTCTCTAATTCAAATCCTGAAATGTGTGCTCATATTCTAAAAAATGGCTGAAACATGTCAAGTAGAATGCATACATGCATTCCTGGATTTTTTTAAATTGACAATTTCTCCTTTTTCTCCAATGTTGATTTGTTCTCAAAGACAAATCAGATGAAAGAAAACAAAGAACTCTCAAAGAAGGCCAGAGAGTACAAAGCTGAAACTTGATAAAAATATCAACATAGACATGGAAAATGGTCCTACTATAAAACACATATTCATTAAAATACCTTGTCTAACAAAATTCAGACAAGAATTTACTATTTCAGTTTTTACCACATGCTTACAGATACAGGCACCGAACCTCATTTGTTTTTAATGCACAACAATTAAATTAGGCGACACAATAATCTCCATATTTATTTGTCTGTTGTCAATGGACTACTTGATATATCTAGCTCAGTTCAGGTTACAAGTGAGTGGCCATAACTTTGAAAGGATGTGCTTGTGAAGAACTCTTGACTTACAGAACACAAGCCAGGTTTTTTGCTCAGTGACTAAGTCACATAACTGACCAGAGAGCATACTAGTCAACGCCTTCAACTAACTCAATCGTGAGAAATTAATGGATCTGCCCCAAAATTTATCCATTTCTTTCTCAGCCAACGACCCATCTTTCCACAAGATTTTATTGAAATTTATAGAAAATTTATGGAGATATTGTGCAAATAAACATGAGTGAAAAAAATCTAAAGAGACCTCTTCATCACGAACAAATCCCTGGATCCATCCAAAAATCACTCCTTTCTTACTCTATGACCCTGCCTTCCACAAAATTTCAAAATTCTTTGATAGCCTTTGGAGATATTGTGTGGACAGAAAGACTAACTATACAGGGTGATATATTTGCCTCTTCAACTTGGTTGGCGGAGGTAAATGATATAGTCACCAGAAAAGAACTCGTAAACAGCTGAAAAGAGACTATAACCACAACATCCGGATCAAACTTGTAACAAACGTCCAGGGCCAGCCCTAGGGTCCTTGGTGCCTCGGGCAAGCTGAACTTGAGTGCCCTTCAAAGTATGGTATTATATTTCTAAAAAATCTGACTTCATATCACAGAATTTTCTTATTTTGACAGTAAACTGTTTATTCTGTTCAATTTATTTGTTTTCCCCAACAAGTATTTGGAAAATCTTAGTCTCGGGCAACTGCCTACTGTGCTGATACCTAGGACCGGCTCTGCAACAGTCAGTTCATTAATGCACACGAAGACTAAATGTTGGGTTTTCTGATCTGACTTGTCTTATATAACTGTCAAAACTAAGAATCAATACTGATAACACATACAACCACAACTAAATTTAAGTTAACATTTCTCTTCTAAGAAAGAGCAGTAAAGTAAATATTCAAATCTAGGATAAGAGACCTATATTACTCTGCAATCAGCGCATTTTTTACAGTGACAGATTTACAATGATCAAAGCTAGTTTTTTGAATTTGAATGGACAAGTATCACACAGACTGAGAAATGGACATTCAAAACCAGTACTAAATATCTCTGCAGCTGCTTAAAGATTCATCAACTGAAAAATGAACAAATCATAAATCTTAATGAATTTCACAAATGGACATCACTTTTCCATACGACATATGTTACAATTAATACTTTTTACATTCTCTGCAGTTTTTTTTTTGGTGTTTTGTGCTAAGATTTCTGATATTTTTATAAAACGAAATGAGTAAAAAAAAAAAAAATGAATAAATAAATAAATATAAAAAGGATGGGAAAAAATTATCAAAATTTAAGGAGTTTCTCTATTCCTGTTTTGTTTTTTTCCCTTTTTTTTTTTTCAGTCATCAACTTTTTACTTCAGACATTCTTAAAGTGAGTGCTACTGCCCCCTTGAGGTGCTGGATAATTCAAGAGAGATGCAGGGGGTGAGTAGCAAAGAATATGAATTGATACCTACACTAAGTCGTAGATCAGAAAAGCTGATTTTACAGTAGAGCAGTTTGAATTATCAATATCAAGGAATATCAATGTAGCTGGGGAAAAATTTTTGACAATATAGATGCTATCAACATTGGTAAACGAAGAGGCAATGATCAAGCTTTTTTCCTAAAATAAGGACAACCAAGTTCAGACTGTGTATGATAATGAGGCCACTATTTCAACTGTCAAGACAGAACACTTATCACAGCACTCTGCTCCATTCACACGAACAACTGTATTAAGTAGATATTCTCCACATATAGCTGATTAGTAACTGGGAACAAACAGGATTTCTATGAACTAATGCAGTCTACAAAAGCAAGGAACTAATACAATACAATTCTAATAGTACAAGTTTAGAGCAATTTTGCTTAAAATATTGATCGACTTTTCAGTGCTCCTAATTAAGAAATTAGATGTTTGATTAGACTTACAAAAATATGAGAAAAGTTCCAGATGGGATTAGTTTCTCAAATAATTATATGGAAGAGATATGTCTGTCACACTTATAGCACCAGTAGCAGCCATAAGTCCCTCTCTCATCCTATCTTTTTATCAAAGTACCTATCTTTCTCTTTTACCCTCTCATTAATCAACCTCTCTTTCCCTCCTCTCTTTTCCTACTATGTTTGTCACACCTCATTTATCACAGTTTTTTTTTTATGCCATCAAATATAATTCCCAGGAGAATTAGAATAAATTTAATTTTTCATGAAAAGATTATACACTGGGGTTAGATTTATGTCCTAAATCGGAAAATTATGAGCCATCATTTAGACAGGTCAGGTTGGTCACTCTAAATCGTCACATGACTAATATCTTCTGATCAATGAAGAAGTTACTTCTCTTGCCTTTTGTTGGGTGGTGATCACTAAAAACCGTCTGATTTTTCAAAAGAAAAACGTGAATGCTGGCAGGCACAAACTAAAGGCCCAGTCTACTATAAACTGATATTGAATTGAACCACCCAATAAAAACCTATTTTGGGGGGAGGGGGGGATTGAAAAAAATTCTAATGAGGAGTAAGTGTTTAAATTGTCAGCCCTCTAGCTTCATTGCTGCAACCTGTCCATGCAAAACATACATATAGCCAGCCAGACCAACTCAGAAACTGAAGAAACCTATGATATTGACATTGACAGTTTCTGAAAAGCATGGGTATAATATTCATCAGTAGATTGAAGAGACTTTCCTGGTTCATCAACTAGTAAGCACTCAGAGAGCGCAGACTACCAATAACACTCTAAGAACCGAATGAAAACAAAATTTTAAAAACCAAGCAGAGATTTACAAATATTGAGTTACTGTTCTAGACATTTGAATTTTGCCTTTTTATTATCTGTTCAATCTTAACCACTTCTCCTGCAGAAGAATGAAAATCTCTCAATCAAAAACAAATTTCAGAATCCGTCCAAAAATTTAATCACTTTTTACATAGCCCATGGCCTACACCTGCAACAAAATAATTGATTTTTGTTAGTCCATCTTTACTATCTCCTCCCTCATAATCGGCAGATTTGTCAAAATTTTCCGATCAAACGATAACTGTTATATGCAGAGGGGAGAACTTTGAGGTAATTGTGTACATAAATAGTTTAACCAAGTTGAATTGTATCTACTAATTTCAGCAATTTTAAAATTTTGAACACCCTTAACGACATTTCAATTCAGTTTCTTTTCAAGAACAAAAGAATTTTGTTCCCATCAATATTGTATGTTCTTATTTCCCATGTGCCAATCCCACCCGAAATATAAATCTTTATCTAACAAGTTTGCTTTATTCAGATGCTACTAAATTGTGTCGGTGGCCATAGCTTCCTCCTTACACACCACACGCTTATTAAATTGTGACTGATTTTCTAACCCCACTGCTTATTCTGACCCCTTCCCCCAGCAATTAAGCACCTAAAAGTGTTCAGGCAAGTGACCTGTTGAAAAAGACCAATAGAAAATGAGATCATTGATTATAACTTGCACAGCAGTCAGAGTGAATCACTTCACTCAGTATTATCAATTCAAATATTCTCAACACTAACCAAAAAATACAGATCAAACACCAACAGACCAAATATTAGTTTCCAAAAATAAGAGATCCACCCAAAAGTTGACTAATCGTTAAAAGTATTCACAGCAGAACTATCTCTAAGAAACTAAGAACCTGTCAACCTGGAAGTATGACAAATTATCAAGCCTAATGTTAGAATACTTTAGAGGCAAGCACAACCTTTGACACCAGGTAAGTTAAAGACATCAAAATTCAAAACTTTGGGTCTGCTTAACAAGAACTGATAGTTCAATAATGCGTCCTCTATAAAGTTTGAACACCATTATTCCCACATTACAAGACCATGAGTGGAAGATGTTTCTATGTAAGAAGCATCTAATCAAGGGCTACCAAGTTCCAAGTAAATCTGACATAAAATAGCTAAAAAAAAATATGGGAGGACAGACAGAACCTCTTATAGAGATGCTAGGATGCAACTAAAAATATCAGCATTTTTCTAGAGGAGGAAAATACTCTTCTTAACATCTAACCAGATGAAAATATGCATTATGATTGTATCTCATTTGAAATATCGCTATTTTTACCAGCAACGAATATCGTCAGGTCTTTCAGACCAAATTGAAAAAAGTTGAAAGTATCCATTGAGAGAGAAGGGAAGCAAAGGAGTGAGACACGCATAGGTCAACGAGAGCTTGATTCCCTTTCTTTCAGACTAAACTGAAGAGGTCAAAAGCTGCTTCCTAAGATGGATTAGGTATTTTAGTGAGAGAGTAGAAAAATGCTACTAGCAAAGCTAACAGGAATGGTTAGGAAGATGGAGAGTGAGGGAGAAGGAAAGTCACCAGGTCTATGAGAGCCAAAGTCATTCAATTTCACTTGGGTCAAACTCAAATTTTATTGAAATTGTTATGAAATACTGAAGTTTCAATGAAATTCAGTAACTTTATCATCAATTGTCAGAAATTGTGTAAACAATGCCATAGGCTTTGAACAGAGTCTGTTCTTGTTTTAAAATATGAGATAGGTCCTTGAACAAACTCAAAGATCTAACCTTGTTAACCTCCAAGATTTTAATTAGATTCTGATAGTCTCTTAACATATCCACTGTGCTTAACTATTGTAACATCAGGACAAGATGTCAGGGCTACAGATGGTTCAGAACAGTGCTATCAAACACGCAGATTTCATGCAGTTTGTGACCAAGGCTTAATTAAAATGATGTTAAAAAAGATAAAAACATGATTGAGTGATAAACATTTACATGGCTTGGTGGGAGCAGCAACAACTCAATACTATCAGTAATCGGCAAATATTTTGGAAATTTTGGTAAAAATTGGGGTTGGTTTTGAGTCAGTTTGAAATATATACTTTGTTTAATTATTCATTTAATAAAAAATAGAAATTACCGCACAGATGAATTTTCTGGTTACATTTTTTTTTTCAAACTATATGAGCTTGTATGCAAATGTTTCTGTTTATTTGTTTGTCAGCACTTGAATTGGATGATCCCATTAGTTGATTCATCTTCCTATTATGACATAATAGAAATTAAGTCATAAAGACTCTTCTGATCATCACGCATTAAAACAGTTGAGATGAGTTGGGACTTTTATAAACTTAAAACTAGGATACTTGAATTATTAAAAACAAATTACCTGATACAATAGTATCAGGCTTCTTAGAGCCAATCAATACATAAATAAACCAGTCATTTCTGACAGGTATATTCTCATATTCTTATAATGATTATATTTCAGCAGTATTCAATTTCTCTCCAATACCTTCCCTATGACTGATACTCAATAAAATAGTATTTTAATAATCTAGCATGAGAAGGAGAAACTAAGAGTTATACTTGGTTCAAGGCATATTATAAAAGATAGAATGTAAATCAACAGGTCTGGTCACTCACTCAATAGAAATCATCATATAACCAACACACTTTGGCAGCAGGCTATATTGGGGTGATCAATTAAAAAATTGGAAAAAGGGTGTGATCAATAAATGATTTATCAATCTAGCCTTTTGTTGGATTACTACAATGTCTAACTTTTAAAAAAACAAATTGAACCCTACTAGAAGCCTATTTTGATAGGGAATATCAAAAGAACAAAAAGCAAAACTTTCTAGGCATTAAAAGGAGTATATGTTTCAATTTTCAGCCCTCTAGCTACATCAGTGTGGCCTGTACATGCAACACGTGCCTGTATATGTCAACCCAGCTTAAAAACTGGAGAAACCTATATTAACAGTTTCTAACAATCTACATCTAAACATAACTTGATAGAAGAGGATTTCAATGACTTAATAAAAGGTAAGTTACTCATCAAACCGTCATGCCAACCAATGTTGTTGTTAAAGACTAATGAGGGAACAATTATTTTCAATTTCTGACATCATTATATATTCAAGCATAACAACAACCTGCTTTTTATTGCAAGAATGTCCACAACTCTGCGGGGGGGGGGGGGTTCAATACTACATGATCCCACAGTCTAGATCAATCAACTAGAAACACCCAACTACAGCAGATCAAGTATTCCATTGCTAGCAGGAGTCCACAGTAAAATTATCACAACATTATGCTGAAATGAGAAACATTCAACCAAAACTTTCAACATACGTTTCTTCATTTTAAAGTCAATCTGGCTGGCTATGTATGTATATCGTGTACGGAGCTAGAGGGCTGAAAATTTCACGATTTACTCATTTCTACAAAAATTGTTTTTAGAAAATTCCCTTTTCAAATAAGTTTTCAGTGGGATTAATTTAGCATAAACTACATTGCAAATTTGCATTGTAAGTTACTGATAGATTGATCTTTTTCTTCCTGTCAGCATTTATGCTTTTTTTTTTTGAAAATTCAGACTTTTAGTGATCACTGTTCAAGAAAATACGAGAGAAGTAACTCATTTATCTATTACCCCTTTTTCTAAATTTTCAACTGATCATCCTCACACAGCCAAAAGTCAGTTTCTATTGTATGTTCAACTAGACTAGAAACTAGAAAATTTGATTTATTGACAATGAATATATGCATAGATACCTCTAGAACAGAATAATCACCAACTTGCAATGACTTCCAGTTGCTAAAATTAAATAAAAACCTGTTTTCCAGGAAACAGGCAAAACGTCTTATCACATTTTATTGGTCATTAAATAAATTATCTTCATTTTTATCAGCCTTACTCTGAACCGATTCAATTCAAGTTTGTTATAACTATTCAGTAGTTTTTGTTTCAGCAATAGACAGTAGCTCATTATAGAAGTTATCAAAATTCAACTAATTTGTAATTGCCACATGTTAAAATCAATGTAGTGCTCTATTCTAAACCTAATACATACTTGAAATTCTATCTAAAGATAAACTTTCACTAACTTCCACCTAAAACATGCAAAACCACCCGAGTCTGTCAAACTTACAGTAACAGTAGCAACCACCAACCCCTCTCACTCACTACCCTTATTATACTACCTAACTTTCCCTTCTCATTTCCTGTTAAGTGTCACACAGCAATGTGAATGGTCATCAACGAGTACTAACAAAACAAAGATGTTCACAAAAAATCGTGCAATTAAAATGAAAATTGTCATCTTATGCAAGTCTACAGAGATATAAATAAAAACTAGAATGTGATTATTAGTATGAAGCAAGTATCAGAATATAGTCAACAACCAACTTACAAGACAACATATTTTACAGTATGCCTATAACAAAATCAATCTCACAATACTTAGATTGTTATCATTTCACATAAAAACTAACATTGTGAGAACCTCAAGTTATCACTATTCAGGGGACAAAAAGCAAAGTTTATAGAGCATAAATTTTACTGTCCACACTATTATTCTAATCTATGCAAACTAGATTTTGATCATTGACTTCAGCTATTTTTCACCTGTTGACACCAAATAGCAAGCTGTTTTATTATTTCACCAACAAAAATATTAAATTACACTCCACTTGTAATTCTTTTGGCGAAAAAAAGTTAAAGCTATTCTTTCAAAAAAGTTTTTTTTCCTTGAAGTCTCTTTTCAAATATATGTGTCTTGTGCACAGAAAAAAGTTTATTCATGTGTGAATGAACATGCACATAGTAAGTCTTTGTGAAATGAATTATTATTTATACCACTTTACAAATTTTATTAAGTCAAGAGTGATTCAGATTGGTTTGAAATCCATAGTCCCTAACATCTAACAAGCAATAAAAAAACTTCTCAGTTCAACCCTATGAATAAACCTAGGAAGTCTGTTGTTGATAATAGGCCTATCCCAGGGTTTCCCAGTTTTTTTACTTCTGAGCACCACAATACCAAAACATTTTGAATTTGTCCAAATCATCACACAATCTTACTTTTTGTTAGCCACAATTTTACCCAGGGTTTCAAAGGATCAATGTTGTGATTTCTGACGTCCAGTAGTTGTTTGACAACCTTGCAACTTATGGCCTGCCCATTGCCATTTTAGTTCAGTAATGGCTTCTACGATATCTCTTTTTTCTCAGTGGCCTTCAATTTTATCTTTTATTCAGAAACACATTGAAAAAATAAACATGAATGAAAGTAAAACCAAAAGATTTTTTTTGATAACTGAACAAGGTTCAAGATTTCGAGCACTGGAATATTAGATTTAATTCAAATGAAAATGTTTTGAATCTGAAGATAATGAGAAAAAAAAGGATAAACATTATTAGTAATAACTGTTTACAGGTCATTTGCCACACCATGTGACTAACCAAGCTGCATAAAGAGAACTTCACAAATCAACAATTTGTCCTTCACTTTCTCCACAGCAATATTCTGGAGAGATTCCAACAAGTACATCTACTTCAACCACAGAGAATAAACAAATCACATTGTTTATCTACTGCATAGCAGCTGAAGATAGAACATGAAGGTCTAAATACTGCAATACAAGTACCAAAGTGATATGGTACGAGGACATATCAACTGTCATATGAATCATGAAGTATGTCCCAAAAGTGGGATAGGGAGAATAAATCAGAAGAGAGTGCAGAGCCATCTAATTAACACAATACCATAAATGTCAGACTGGAATCGTACATCTATTGAAAGGAATCAGTGTCAGAAAGATACCACAATATACAGGATTCTTTTGTTTGTCTTACTAGTTTAAAAAAAAAAAAAAAAAAAACAATAACAAAGAACACCAATCATTTCAGATTGGAAAAAGTAGAACTTTTGGCTCAACTTTCCAGCTTCAATTCACATTCACCGATTACTCATGATCTTGACACTGTTACCTTGATAAATCAACATTTCACTTCTGAACTGATGAACATTGACTAGAATGTTGTGAATATAAGACTATATGATGAGGCTGCATTATTTTCTGGCATTCTCATACAATGATAGAAAATCAACCAAATGTGATGGTATTGTTGTGGTAATGATGCTTTGGCATGGAAACCATGCATAACCAATTATACTTTTATGATAATATACAACCAACTCTTAGAATCCTTTGGACAAAACTGAGCACCAGTGTTACCAAATTAGAACTTTTCACACAATTCTTGTTTTGGCAGCATGGAAATTCATTACATAGAAATAGCCCATCTTTAGCGCTTTTTAGGCCATCTTTAGCTATTCAAAACGGCTAACTGCTTTTATAGTGTGTTTTGATGGGGGTTTTCTCCAAGGTCGATTTAGCGCGAAAAAACTTTTGAGTTGGCAACACTGTCAAAGCAGTGCATTCTTACCCGTATCCCACGCACTTGAATTATTAGAATGAAGATTTACTGCAAAGCATCTTTGAGCAAGTAGAGATTAAAAAGTTTGGTTTTAGATACAGCAACAACTAAGAAAGATAATCGAGAAAAACGTTTTTCAGATGCAAGCACATTAATTGAACTTAATTGTCTTTCAGAATAGCAAGTTTAGTATCATAAGCTTTTACAATTCCTTTTGTTAACAATTACATTACACAATGACAAAAGGAGGCAAAGCACACCATCTTTGATTATTGAAAATGTCACTTGACTAATTGAAACTATCAACAAACATGACCATAGACTAGTTGAATACTAGATTGTATCAAATGTTGATTCCATGAAACTAGCAACATGGGGTGAGCAGAGAAGAAATTGCCCATCAGGTCTTATTATGAGATTTTATGCATTCAACTATATAACAGATAATAGAAATATACTACAAGGAACACTGAAATAGACTGAGCAATACACTCAAGTAAATTCAAATTCAATTCTCTATCATTGACATTAATCCACAAGTGATAATAAATAAGTTACGATTTGGGTCAAAGTGCACATACTATTTTCAAGAGTATTTTACCATATTTATTCCAGTTAACTTCTGAGTATATATTAACATAAGAGTTTAATTTGAAAAATAAAGTCAATGAAGAATTGGCTCTTCAAGTTACTAGTTCACTCGCGTCATCAAAAATGACAACATATCTGAAACTCGGAATTTTTGAGATGAGGTATTATTATTATTATTATTTCCATTATTATTCGGACTATCCTCATCTTTGTTGTTTTTCATACAACGTTTCTTCCCAAAAATCTCCCAGATGTTACCTGACGAAGGCCGTAGAGTGCAACGGCCAAAACGTTGTATGAAAAACAACAAAGATGAGGATAGTCCGAATAATAATGGAAATAATATCTGAAACATATGGATATACACAGATTATTGAGTTTTGCATTGCAGTAAGCTTAGAAAATGATATTCTATTGTCCACAAACTGAGTTTTTATTACTTTTTTATTTGCAAAATAAAATTCTATTTTATAACATCAGTAGCGTCACCAAACAAGACAGTATAAACACACATTGCTAATTATTCATGTACGGATTATCAATTCAAAAAACGTTTTTATAAGTGTTCTACTGCATCAAAGTACAGTAAATGAAATTCTTATTCTATTGTTCAGTCATTGAGAATTTATTTAGATACAATAAGAAAAAAACCTGACATTTTTCTGGTTATATTACATGAATTTCTGAAAAAAAAAATATTTCAACTGCCTTCAGATAATATAATCTACATTCTGATAAATTTTGATTGCAATGCTTTTTAAATTTTTAGAGGATTAAGCATTACAACATGCAACACGAAATACGTAATGTACCAACCTTGTCTTACACTGAAATTCATGCAGACATAACCTAAAAACTTTCTAAAGATCAAGCATGACTTAAGTCCACAACATTTTTACAAAATTTAGAAGTTAAACTTTGAAGACAAATTTACAACTGAAATCATTTTCTCCATCAGGATATCAAATTAACTGATTATTTATAATCAATCAATGGTTGAATTATTTTCGAAACAGCCATACCTAGTGGTAAGCCGATACCGATGGACAAAATCTAAATCTTTAAATTTTATAACCACCTTTATATGCTAAACAATGAACACTGACTCAGAAGAATTTGTCATAGCACAGATGACCATCAACCCTCAAATTTCAGCCCACAGTTTCATAAACAAAAGCTGGAAGCTTCAATAATATCAGCAAGAAAATACCACTTTTACTTCAATAATTTTTTTCCTCCTCCACAAAAACTTATCTGATAAATTTCATGAATTCAGGCATTGTTTTTTCATATAACAATAACTAGCTGTTAACATTAGGCAGAGAATGTAAAAACTGGAACAATTAGTATTCATAGTTATAAATAACTTCACAGTATAAGAAATTAATATGAAATTTATTTTTTAATCCATTTCATCTAATATGTCTGGGACTGACCGATTTTAATAACAAAAACCGTTTGATAACATTATCTACGATTATGAGAAATGGTTTCCTTGTATTTATATAATCATTAGTGAACTCATATACTCAATTGACAACCCCTAACATGGGACTAATCAGAGAAACAGGTCTGGTTAGTCACTCAATAGAAATGTGACCAACATCTCTTAGCAGCATGCCTTGTTGGGGGCGATCAATTGAAAAATTGGAAATAGAGGTGATTGATCAATAAGCTACTCTTGCTTTTTGTGAGGCACTTATTACTAAAAAGTCTGAATTTTTGAAAAACAAGCAAGAACACTGCTGGATACAAACTAAGTGATCTATTCAGCTGAAACTTACATTGTAATTCGAACAAGCCAAAAAACTATTTGGAGAGGAAGGGGGATTTTCAAGACTTAGATAGCCAACCAGAATCACTTCAAAACTGAAGGAACTTATGTTGACACTTGAGGCTGACAGTCTCTAATAAAGCATGAGAGTTAGGTGGGGTAGCACAATATGCTACACATTTAAACCATGCGCTATAAATACATTTCTATTGTTCACATAACTAACTTCATTCATACGATTGAAATAGAAAAAATACTGCTAATATGACAGAAACAGTGCCAACTAAAAATATTTAAAAAAAACAAAACCATATTTCAGGATACAAATATTCAACAATAAAAGGACAGAAATTTTTGTGTTATAAAATTCGTTGAGTTTACACATTTATTCTTGATATTGCAAATAGAAAAAAAGTCATCTTTTACTTCTTCAAGGAGCAGTATTTTTGTCAGAGATTGGATTTGATGAGGTAGGTATCTAAATAGCTTTCTCATTCTAAGGTCTAAAATGCATTGAGATGAATTGCATACTTTGAAAAGTAGTTCTTTTTCACTGCTTATTTACCTCTGCCAACCAAGTTGAACAAGGTACCTGTGCTCACCCATGTGTCTGTTTATTCACACAATATTTCCAAAAGTTCTTGAATTTCAATAAAACTTTCTCGAGTGTAAGCCATAGGTTATGGAAGAATTGATTGAATTTGGGGGTGGATCCAAGAATTTATTCTTGATTGAGAGGGAATTTTTTTCACATATAGAAAAGAGGTAAACAATATTCTGAAACATGGAAAATCGAAACACAGTTGTCTGCCCTTCACTGCAGCTATATATGAACTGATTTTCATTCAGTTTTTAGAGAAAGAATAGTATTGGCAGAAGTATACACTGAGTGCTTTCTAGTTCCACTTAGAATTCAGTAAATTCTTCACACTAAATGAGCTCAATTCTGTCAATATGTATGCCATTATTTCTTGAAGCCTGTGTAACTAAGGAAACTTACTATGTCAATGTATTCTTTTGTTTCACTAACAATAGTAATAAGTCACTAAGCAGAAGTAGATCTTGGCATTATCAAGTGCACTAAAGAAATGCTCAAACAGACATTAAAAGAGAAAAGGGATCAATTTATTTCAATACAATCATATCCTTTAAAAGTTGAACAAATAGAAAATTCAATCCAAACTGACGAAGAGAAAAATTTACATATTCATTTAAGAACCTCGAATTAATGTAGAGAATATTAGGAAATAGTAATCTTAGTAAATAAAAACAAAGACACAGATTAGCAAAAGGAATGGGAGTTCGAGTCTCACTGAGAGTTAAGAGAAATTTCTGATCAGTGCTGTTCGCTAACAAATATAGATAGACAGCCTGAGTTAAGTTGTGATGAATAATAATAAAGAAAATTGAGATGAAGGGAAATAATTGTCAAAAATTTATAATAATGGTTTACAATACTTGATTTAGCAATAAATACAAAGATATTGCCACCTCTGCCTAAAAATGAATCACAGTAGCCATGTTGCTTTATTTTTCTCAATACTCCCCCTCTTTGAGTCATCTGTCACAAAAGACTTTACAAACCCACCGACTCCATCCCAATATTTCGGACAGTGATAAAAGCAATAATGATAATAAAAGCGATACATAACTTGCCAAGATCAAAAGTACCGACCAACTGGAGTTTCAAGAAAATAGGTGTGACAGAGCCAGTAGGACAAAACAAAAGAAAAAAAAAGATATAAGCTTTTTCGTTTTTTGTTTTTTTCAAATTAGAATTTAACCATATATACTCATACTCTTTCTCTATCATCCAACTAAGATTTTCCACGAACACCTACAACGTCATAATACTAGTTATGGCAGTGGCAAAAAATTTGGTCTATTTCACTAAAGAATTATTGTTGTATCAAGCACCCCCAAGCAAATAAAAGACGAATTTCAAAAGATGAAAAATCCATTTTACTGAAAGTGGTTACAGGACTAGTCATGTAAAATTTCAAAGCTTTCTGCCAAAAAACGTGACCAGGAGCACTGGTTTAGATACAGATGGACAGAGGAGTGAAAAGGGAAGATTACCTCTAGTTTATGCTTTTGGTTCTTTGATTGGGTCAGTGATCATATCCAATAAAGACCAGCCTATCTTTTACAGAATTCAATATCAAAAGCCCCAAGATTGTTCTAACACAATAATTACTGATCTGCTCATTAACAGAGATAGATGAAGGCCTCCAGCTACCCAAATGTTCAGGTCTTGATAACAGCTAGTTCATAGAAAAGGAGATTTTTACTTGAAGACCAGATTTTTTTCAAATGGTTACTCCTGTAATGTGATGATTAATGCAAGCAATATTTGCAAAATAAAGAATCTGAAAATATCTGTGTAGGTTCTACAAAGGAGCAAAAGTATTTAGACTGGAGTCTGATGATAACAGAAAAAATAGTGATATTTAGTAAACATTATCTATATTTATTTTTTATCAGATGAAGCATTGTCAACTATTATCAATTCTTCGATTTGTATTCTTTCATCTTAAATTTAGTTGCTTTTCATGATGGTCTGAGTAGTGAAGAAAAACAACTAAAAAATGGAAGAAATAAGTCAAATTATTAATGGTTGGAAATGTCTCATCTGATGAAAGTAAATCAAGATGATATTACTACTAATAATACATCTATTGTATATAAAACAATGAATATGGCACTGAGCAATCAAGATTGGTTCAAGGGTTGGATTAGCTAGCCCTAAGAACACTAGTAGCTCAATAGATAGAGCAGCTGTCATACATAGGCAGTCTTCTCAAGGTGAAAGGGATGCAAATTTTGCCCAGAGATTAACTGCCACAGACAGATGGTCTGGGTACTTGCGATGGAAAGCAGCTAAAATTAACATGAAAGAAATATTAGTAAAAGCATTAAGTTCATCAAAAAGCCTTTCTATTTCCAATTACACAATCAAACTCACGTGCAGTATCATCATTCATATCTCTATTACTACCTCAGGCCCAGCACAGTTGTTACATTTGGTGTATGAAATTTGTATACAATTTTAACAACTATAATGGGACAGAGATAGTAATTTTTTTCCTATGCTCAAAAATCACAAGGATTTGATCGATAAAACATCTACAAAAGAGTCATAACAGATCAATGCCATATTAACAATGAGGTTCAGGCCTTAATACTAAAAGAAAGCCCCTTGGCAGTTTACGCCATGGCCTTGAATAAATTTTTTTTTAAATTTTCAATTATAACCACAACACTGGTTACAGTGGTTGGCTAGACCTGATTTGAACCTCCTCGCTAATCAGCACGTAAATCGGCTGTATCCCAAGGCCATGAAAAAAATCTTCCACAAGTGTGTTAAATCATCTGAATCAACTTCCTTCCAAATGACACAGACAGAGAAAAACTCTGCAGAACTGCCATCTGATATACAGAGTTTCACGGCAAATACAAACAATTCATTTTTTTTTTTGTTATTGGTATGAGGCCATTCAAGTTGACCTGTCCCTCAGGCCCCTATTTAGCTTAATCCAACCCTGCAACAAATAATACTTTCCTAATAACAGTGTCTCAAACTGGTTATACACAAGAAAATCAAAGCCTAACAAAAAGAAGGATTCTTAAAATACAAAAAACATTAACAAAGAAAAGTAAGTAAAAATGAGACAGCACACTATCTACCAAAGATTTAAAGGCTGTTGCTTGAAAATAGGATTTGATAGTTGTTAGTGATATGACATTAATTAGAACAATCTCATACCCTATTTGTCAATCCAAGTCAAATCACCCAAATAGTGATGTCCTATGTACTTTCACTGAATATGACAGACTATAGGACAAAAGGTTCATCGTCTTATCTTGTCGCACAAGTGCTGTTTCCATAGGAGAGCACCAAGACAAATGGCATACAAGAGTATTTGGAGACTGCAATTTATCCAAACCCCATAACTGTTTGCTAGAGAGCCCCCTAGTTA
This sequence comes from Thysanoteuthis rhombus, assembly GCA_963457665.1. Classification (NCBI taxonomy): domain Eukaryota; kingdom Metazoa; phylum Mollusca; class Cephalopoda; order Oegopsida; family Thysanoteuthidae; genus Thysanoteuthis; species Thysanoteuthis major. The sequence goes on along the minus strand of OY735203.1, from coordinate 64,679,328 downwards.
TGATACCAGTGCATAAGACGCAGCATAATATTTGCATAATTTGTTTTTTCAATTAAAAATTCAATTAATTTAATCAAATGCCCTCCTATATGCTGGCATATATGGTAACCAAACAGAAGTGCTGCATTTTTTTTTTTTTTTTTAAATAATCACTGAATCGTTCATTATCTTAAAGCAGATTAAACTTTGGTAATTAAGGCCAAATCTCTCCTTGATATGATTTTGCCTTACTGCTGACTAAGCCTCCAAAGCCAAGAGATTATCAACGGCCTCCCTCTCATTCAATCCTTCTCATGATACGACAAGGGCAAATTATCCACACCACATAATTAATATTCTTAACTAGAAGCATGGCGTTAGAGCATTCAATAAAAATCAGAAAAACCCTCTCTATCTTTCAGTCTTTATGAAAACCTGTTCTCAAACTTTCAAGATTATAGGTTGGTGGGACCTAGATTTTATGTAGATATTATGCTTAAACATGCATAGTCAGATGAGAAATAAGTAAATTGAAGGGGGAGAAACCAACCTGTGCACGTATGAAGAATCATAAGAAAACAAAATCATGTAAACAAGGTTACCGTGGGAATAAGTTTTCAAGCTAGTTACAATGTGTTCAACTACAGTAATTTTATTATACTCTGACTTATTCAAACTAGTGTTCTCATCTTGGTTGCTATAGAAACATTTTGGCTGTTGTACCCCCTAGCTATTGACAGTAGAATGATAACAATCTATCTCCTGCCCTGGATAGAATAAAGGGATCAGTTCTGAATTCTCCACAAGGTTATCATTTACTGCAAACATCTGAAGAGGGTACAACGGCCAAAACTATGACAACAGAGTTGAGGAGGCTAATCCCAAGTAAATCAATGTATACCTATTTACTCAATTACATTGTGATCTTGAATATAATGCAGCCATCAATTTTTGTAGATAAATATCTTTTTTTTTCACACTAGTATAAGGCTATCTGCAATTATGACCTTGACCGACTCTTCATATTATAAATAAATATGAAAATAATGATAACTCTGTAACACAGAAGTTCAGAATAAAATTACTGTATTTTTGTTCAATAAATTGAGATCTTTAGATTCTTTTAGAGTTCAATATGAAAACCCCACAAAATCTATTCTAAAATGAGTAAACAGTTTTAGCACCTGCACAGTAATGTTTTCACATCTGCTCCATCAAAAATGCTCAATGCATCTGCACAAATAGTAGCATTATAAGAAACACCATAATGAAATGAGAAGGAAAATAATAAACACTAAATGGTATACGTCCATGAGAAAAACTTCACAGTCACGGTCTTATCAAAGCAACCATTCAGCTATTTTGAGTGTATGCAAAGTTCAAGATAAGAAATAAAACAAAGTCATGAAGTTCAAGCTTGTTTAATTTTTCCTTGCTTGGTCTTTTGGGTCAATTAAATCATAATCACTTTGTGACTAAATCAGAAAGATGATAAACTTAACATTCAATTACGCTCATCATATTAAAATCTGGATGTTTGCACTGAAACATGAAGTTGATGAAAAAGTCAATATTTCTCAGTCCAGAGCTTTTTTCATTCATGTCCAAAGAGGTTAATGATGTCAAAAGTTTGAAAAGAAAAAATAGCAATATAGAGCAAAGCATTAGGAACGAACCAAAACCTTCACAACCAGTGGGAATTGATAACTTAGGTTTATTTCATTTTGGGTCTTTTTTCAGCAAGAAAAAGAAAATTTGACTTAATCATTTTTTTTTTCTTTTTAGGCTTCCATACTTTAAAATAATGGGCGTTACTTTTCGGTCGGGACAAACAATAAAAGACCCCTCAATCTATTCACATTTTTTTTTTATTAATAATGCAACAGCCTTGAGAATGTCATTTTGAGCAGTTCTTCCTATATCAGTGACATTCAATGTTACTTGCAGGCTGTATATTTCAGAGACTGCCCAATTATTCATACCTTTCATCTCTCACATTTTTACCTTGAACTAACTTTTAATTTCTCCCTTAAGACCCTGTAGTTTCAGTTGACCTTCTACCAGTTTTAAACCTGAAGTTATCTTCATAAAGTATGTTTGTATTTGTAGCTGTGGTTGTAAGATCAGGATTAATGCTAAAGACATGTACATAATATAGAGAAAGGAAACTACTCATTATAATCATAGATAATGTTATCAGCCAGTGACTTAATAAAATCAGTTAGTCCCAAATTGATTTTGATTGGAGTGATCATTAAAAGTTGCTTCTACATATCTTTTGCTTAATGTTATCAGTTGTTTTTTGTTATTCTAAAGACTGTCAAAGAGATCATAATAAGCAGCTTCCTCTGTATAACTTGTCATAGTTGAAAATTATTTCGTCAATATTATCTGCTAACATCATAACCAGTGGACTTTGCAATCTATCAAAGCAGAGAATTGAACCTTAAGTTGCTAGCAAAAATAACAGAATCAAAATCATTTTTCTTTTTACAAAATAATAGGCAATTGTCGAGAGATTAGAAGAGACATGGTCTCAGGGTTATAAATGCAATACCTTTTCTTTTGGAAAAGTATTTTATATTTAGAACTACATAGAACTTGTCTTCTCTGCTAAGCATTGTAGATTATCAAAGTGCAGTAATGAATTGTTATTAATACAAGGGAGAAAGTGCTATGAATCTTCACATGATAATACTTCAGCCATGAGGTGTTACATATCAGCTATATTCATCATTCAATTACCATAGAACCAATCATCACATAATAATGCATTTTCACAACTCACAAAGTTATAAAAGACTAACAAAATACCTAGATTAAAATATTTTACAAACTAAAGAAAGTTAGAATTAAAAAAGATTGGCTGAAAACCCAACAAGTCCTAGCAGAAGGCCAAAATGAGGCTTTTGGCACCAATAAGACATTAAACTGTTGTTTTTTTTTTCTTAGTAGGTACCTCAATTCAACATCTGGCTACAATGCACTGCTTTGGCTACAATGAGGTCATAAAAAGACAAACAGAATCAGACTCTTAGTATTAAATAGATATAGATGAATAAAAATCAGATAATTATCGGGGTGAGCGTGAACCCATACTAATATTATTTAGTTGCAAATCACCCAGACATTTTTTTGCATTTCAGGGGAACCTTAATTCAATACCTCTGGTTGCAATGCACCAATTCAGTTACCTAAAAAATATATACAGATAATTAGAATCAGACTTAGTATTATATAGATGGAAATCGGATCATTATAATTGATAGGCGAGTGCGGACACAGACCCCACACTTATTTTTCTTTGGAATTTTCATACAGACGGACATTTGATGAATTGGAGGAGGAGGATGCAGATGGTTGCTTTCATATATTTCTATTAACTTGAAATTTAATGAAAAAACCAGGTATGAATTTTATAGTCTTATAAATTCTATGACCTTAAGAATGTCAACAGATAATCAAAAATGAAAACATGTAGAAGAAAAAAAAATTCAAATTTCATTATTTACGAAGAATCCAGAGAGAACATTAGAACAGAAATAAACTCTTTGTTTCATATCAAGAAATATCATAATCTAAAAAGAATATGAAATATTCCCATACCCAAAATACCAGCCACCACACCAAGTGGAAAAGCAAGCAGATAAATTGTGAGAAAAAAAAAATTCCAAAAATAAAAAGCATTGCACACTATAATCTATTTTTATGCAGTTTACAGAAAACAATTTGTACAACTTATTTGATCAACAACTGAAAAGTTTACTCAAACAAGCAATTCATATTCCAAGTTTATGAGCTTCATACTTTGATGAGAATATAAATGTTAGCAACTACCACAGACTTTTGACAAAATATGACGTGGTTAAAAATGTCCAAAACTTGTAACCTATTAATTTTATTGTTTATGTTATCAAAAAGAAAACAGACCGTAGAAAATTTATCAACTAAAATTGATGATATAAACCTGGAGATGATCGTGGTTGAAAACTTGTTTACACATGTGAACCAGTTAACCACAAGAATTAGCATCAAGAAAATTAAGCTCATTTTCAGTTTTTAAAATTTCACCAAAAATATACTAATGGGCCAATTTCACTAGAATTTTTTGGCATGCATTCAAATCTGAATTGAATTTTTTTTATGAAAAGGATATTTTGTGAGAAAATCTTATGGAAATATTTTTTTCAAAGTCAACTCCCCCTCCAATCAATAAAATATCTTTTGCATACTAAAAATATTAACTTTTTTTAAAAATCCTTAGAGAAATCAGAAAAAAACTGAAATTTTTATTTTTCATTCTTTCATGGCATTTTTATTAAAAAAAATGTAGGGTACACTTTTTGATTTTACAAAAAAGAAAAAAATCTGCTGGAATTTTTTATGGCTTTTTTTTTAAATTTTGTCATAAATTTCTCAATGTTTATGCTACTTGCATTAATATTTAGGAAGAACAGTGTTTTACAGGGTATCAATGAATATAAAGTTATACAAATTTTGTTTAATGAGATTTTTTTTTTTAAAGAATTCAAGAATTTTGATAATTTTTTGATTAATTATATACAATATATTCCATCAAGTATGGATGTACATAATTCTGAAATGTGAATTACATCCCCTTGGATTTAATAGTGTTTGATTATATATTGACATTACCTGTCATCCATAGATTTTTTTTAAAACAAACACACACACACAGTAGATATGGTAGGGCAAGAGTAAAAAGTAATGAACTTGCCCTCTGAACTGTTCTCCTATAAATGACCCCTAGGTAAATAAAAATATTTTTCACAAAATTTTCTGTGTTTAACAAGCAATATCTTCCCAAAACCCAACCACTTAATCATTAAACTGATTAATTTTCTTTGAATCAAATTTCTGTCAGATCAATTCTATTTTAGAAAATTTTTTTTAAACTGATGACAGATCCAATTAAGGTAGAATTGATCCCCGCCCCCCCGTCAAAAACATAAACACCATCTATAATCACTTACATATTCACTGTAAGTACCCGTAAGTATTTTCCAACCAACTCGAGCTATTTTCTTGCCATTATCTCCAAAATTAAACATTCCAAGATATCTAAATTATGCAATACATTTTAAAAGAGTATGGTAGTTGCTATTAAGTGTCAAAATCATTATAATGAATATTTCATTTCAACGCACAATGGAAGTTTGATTATTTCAACCATATGTTTTTTCAATTTAACCATCATCAGCTAATATTTCTGGTTTCCATCACACACACACACACACACAAAAAAAAAAAAAAAAAGAAGACGAGAACACCAATGCAAATAATAAATTTCTCATGATGGAAGATCATAAATTTTTTTTTTTCACCAATATTTCTTCTATAGTAATTTTAGTCGTTTTTCACCACGGCTATTGTTCATCATTAATCTATGGTAGTGAGTAAACAGCACAGATAATGAAAAATATGCTCCAGAAGAGACACAAAAAACCCACCCCCTTATCTAAGGAAGCTTACCTATATACAGCAACTTCTGTGCTAATTGAGCTACCAAAGCTTTCACAGTTTACAAACTATCAAATTGAACCCTTGAATTTATCCTTCATTTCTACTCATTTGCTCAGTGCCCTATTGGTTATCATTTTTATACACAATAGTCATTAGGTAGTAATATTATCTTGTTTTAGTCTTTATTAGATGAATCATTGTCAACCAATATTTTTTTGACTACAGAAATACAAGTCATAAATTGATAATGGTTGACAATGCTTCATCAAAAAAAAAAAAAATTAACAGATCAACTCCAGAATGTGACAAGAATAATAGTTATCTGCAGCAAGACAAAAACCCTCGTACATTCCAAGATGAAAAACCCTGACCCGAAGATAGAACGGTGTTGTCATCAATCACAATGAAATGCAAACTTTATTGAATTTGCCATAAATCTGCAATGACGGAAATTCCTGTCATCCACACTTAATGGATTTATCAAGATAATATTACTACTTATACAACCAGAGTATGAAAGTTCAATTTCTTGAACCTGCTATAGAGCATCTGAAGCAGATTTGCAAATTGTAACATTGAGCTGTGTGTACTCTGCCCAAGCGAGAACACCAACACAGGCAACCGAAGTAAGCAACTTAGTAAGAAATGAATAAATCTAAAACCTCACAATCTTGAAAATAAAATAAAAAAATGAAGCCAAGTGGACACATCCACCTTTAAATATACATTTTTATTATTCATTTCACTTGCACTCAGTTGGCTATATAAGGAATGAAAGAATAGACCAGGTGCTTTTCCAGGTGTATCCCCCACCCACTTCAAACCTTAATAAAAGCACATGAATTATTTTATGAGACAACTCCAATGGAGTATGACGACCACTGACAAAATCCTGGTTTCTCTTGCATATACCAGCTTAGTGATCCTTGCAAGTCTCAAGTCTGGTTGAGACTAGGACTTGATACTAACAAGCTTTTATGACCACAACCTTGAAAGGATACAAGTCCACCAAATCACTCAGCCTAGAATATACTCAATTAGCTTCTGAGTGCACAGGGAAATTTGTCCTAATGAAGAGTTTTCCACACTCTTTGCTCATACCAAGAATCAAACCCAGGACCTGCATGTGAGGTAAAAGTACTAAACATTACACTACCAGAATGGATTACAAAAAATTACGAATGGAGAATTTTTTTTACAACCTTCACAAGTGAAATAGCCAAATACTTCTAAACTGTACTTCCGTATAAATGGCAGAATAAGAGTCATTCAACTTATGATAGAAATACATAGAACAATAATGTGCTAGTGCAATACTCTTAAGATTCCTTTTTACTGCTAATAACTTGGTATTTGGATTCATTTCAATAAGCTCATTTCTCCAGAGTTTAACAACAAAAAACATCCTCTGAATGTCTCGGAAATAAAACATTACAGGAGTTACCAAGCCAGATGTTAGTACCAAGTAAGTATCATGCAATAAAGCAAAACAATAAAAAGCAACATAAAACAAAAAGCAAAAATTGTAATGATCTCTTAAAAAATCAGAGTGATAAACAAAAGGCTAATCATAATGGCTAAAATAATCCTCTCTGAACAGACTAGGTTTTAGGCTTGAAGCTATTGGAGGCAGAGAGAAAGCCTGGTTTGTTTACAGGGAGAGGAAGGCCAGTTGTTGAATAGAGTGGATGGTGCTAATAGTAATTGGTAAGTAACTAACTACAATACTATCGTATCCACACCGCAACTAACCAACCCTCATGGGAACAAAATCAATAACGACTAGAGAAGCACATCAAATGTCAATTAACTCATGGAATACTGATGAGTTGGATTCAGAATTTGAGTGTTAACTGAGTAAAAAAAAAATTGCTGTTACACTCCCTACACACAGTAATAATATAGCTATTTTCATCCGGGGCCATCGACTGAATGATAAATGAATTTCTATCTATATCTTGACATTGTAATCCTTGATCAGCGGTGACCACTGGAAACTGATGAGCTCTTAAAAGGACAGGCAAAAAAAAGGCGACATGAAGGATACAAAAAAAAAATAAACGAAATGGGGTGACATGGAGGATACAACGAAATAGGGTGACAAAGGATTTAAAAAGGGGGTGACAAAGGATTATCAAAAAGGGCTAGACCTAGGACATTGTCTGAAGCTGTTAATGTCCATTTCACACCAATACCCTGAAGAAAAGCATGAATTTACAACACCCCAGCTATGGGTGAATAAAAAAGGATTTTTTAAAGGGGTGACAACAGGGTTTTTTTTTAAAAAGGGGTGACAACGGGGGTTTTTTTTAAAGGGTGACAACGGGGGGGGGTTAAAAGGGTGACAACGGGGGGGTTTAAAAGGGTGACAACGGGGGGAGTTTAAAAGGGTGACAACGGGGGGAGTTTAAAAGGGTGACAACGGGGGGAGTTTAAAAGGGTGACAACGGGGGGTTTTTTTTTAAAAGGTGACAACGGGTTTTTTTTTTAAAAGGGTGACAACGGGTTTTTTTTTTAAAGGGTGACAACAGGGTTTTTTTAAGGGGTGACAACGGGAGTTTTTGTTTTAAGGGGTGACAAAATTTTTTTTTTGAAGGGGTGACAAAAGATTTTTTTGTAGTGGTGACAAAAGATTTTTTCGAAGGGGTGACAAAAGATTTTTTCGAAGGGGTGACAAAAGATTTTTTCGAAGGGGTGACAAAAGATTTTTTCGAAGGGGTTACAAAAGATTTTTTCGAAGGGGTGACAAAAGATTTTTTCGAAGGGGTGACAAAAGATTTTTTCGAAGGGGTGACAAAAGATTTTTCGAAGGGTTGACAAAAGATTCTTTCGAAGGGGTGACAAAAGATTTTTTCGAAGGGGTGACAAAAGATTTTTTCAGAAGGTTTGACAAAAGATTTTTTAAAGGGGTGACAAAAGATTTTCTAAAGTAGTGACAAAAGATTTTTTAAAGGGGTGACAAAAGATTTTTTAAAGGGGTGACAAGAGATTTTTTTAAAGGGGTGACAAAAGATTTTTTTAAAGGGGTGACAAAAGATTTTTTAAAGGGGTGACAAGAGATTTTTTAAAGGGGTGACAGATTTTTTTAAAGGGGTGACATTTTTTTAAAGGGGTGACAAGAGATTCTTGAAAAAGAGTGATATGGGATTTTTTTTTCTTTGAAGGGTGACACTTTTTTATCTGGATTTGAAAAAGGAGTGACAACTGAATTTTTTTAAAGGAGTTACAGGTGGTTTTTTTCTTACAAAACACCATTAGATTACTTGCATGGACACATAACGTGGGGGTTAGAGAATCAGGCAGAATTACTGCAAGTAATCTAATGGTTCTAGGTTCAATCCCAGTGTGAGACAATAATTCGAAAATACTACTATTTTATGAGGGGAGTGCGGTATATATACCCCCGTCGGTTAAATAAAGGGTTCGGTTCGTTATTTCCCCACACCTACCAGATGATACCTGATGAAGGCCGTAGAATACAACGGCCAAAACGTTGTATGAAAAACAACCAAGATGAGGATAGTCCGAATAATAGTAGTTTAGCAGTTGCCGAAGTCAGTCCCAAACTTTGATGAAGGATGAGGATTAGGCATGGGGCTAGCAACCCCACTGGTACTTACAACTGAAACTATAGCAAAGTGTTTTCTCCCTATGCTCAACAAGGAATCTACAGGAATAAACAACAACAACATGATATCAATGATATTTACTTTTCACTCAAGAAACATTGCATCTGTTTCCCTTGAAGCATTATCATGTGTAGATTCTCCTATAATTTTAATACTACACGTGTTAGGTTGGCCAACAGAGAATAAGCACCATTTTGATGGAGAAAGAGGAGCCCAAGATAAGGAGGTTAGTTTGAATGAGGGGTCTTATATGATGTCACTGTCATAATGTTATTTCTATAGTCATTTTTTGGACAATACGATGAATACAACAGAGAGAAGATATTCTTTGTATTTTCTTTTTTATCACTACAAGTTGAAGAAAATTCATGAAGAAAAAATATCAGTGAAACAAGCAAAAGATCAGACATGGGAAACCTTTTTTTATCTAGCAGGCCACACAAGACATTTTTCATCTTAATTCAGGCCACACATTAACTTGAAAAATATTGATCTTCTTATACTCAATTTCTATCTCAGACAAATATATGAATTACAATAATCATTGATTTGTGAAACCAAAACAATTTTACAATATACATCATAAAATTGACCTTCTGAGAAAAAGTACACAAAATTTTAGATAAATGCCTAGATTGGCTGCGTGCTATGAAAACTGTTACCCCAGGTTAAATCAAGCCTGTGGGCCTACATTAACCCATATTTGTTGTAAATCAAGTTTGGGTTAAAGCAGCGAATCCTCAAGAGTGCACTGTGACACCCACAAGGTAAGAGAGATGAGAAGGAGGAGAAAGTTTAGGAAGAACTGAGTTGAAGTAAGATGAATAAACTATGTGTTGAACACTTTTTTGCGTGATTTTAAATCAGTCAAGGGGAATTTACACTAATTGTATCTTGCGGGAGGCATGTTCTTTTTTTCCAATCTATGCAGCATACTTAATGATCATTAAATGATGGTCTGGTAGTTGCAATAAAAAGCAACAGAAATTAAGACAAAAGAAATACAACTAAAAAATCAATATGTGACAATGCTTCCTCACGAAATTTGAATACTAGAACATCTTAAGATGGTCAAGCATAACGTCTTGGGAAGTAAAGATAGCTACAGCTAAATTTGGATGACACCTACTGGTTGGCCTTTGTAGCTCCAGGAAGACAGGCTTGAACGAAGAGTGTTTAAAACTTGACAAAGGCTTATTCTTGTCCTATACTGCTAAATGAACGTAGAATGACAATCAAGGAGTTGTGATAGAAAGCAACAGAACTTGAGATGTAAAAAAATTCCAGACAAAAATTAATTGCATTTTTGTTTCTCAGATTTAAGTTTGGGTCTATAACTTATCTTGTAGAGATGTTTTCTAATTGAAAATAAGTTGTTTTTTCGACAGAACGAGAACCTTTTTAAACCCATCCTAGTGTCACAGCTGAAGCCAGGAGAAAAATAGTTGTCAAGTGGTCAGCATGAGGGCGATAACAACACCACTACCCACCAAATCCCACAGATTTCTCTTGTCAGGGCATATTTAATAGACTGATTACTATGTTCTGAAGCATCAAGTAGGTTTGCAAGATGAGTACACTCTCTACAACATGAGTGCACACTCACTTTTTCTAGTATATGGCAGAATAACAATTTTAAATCGTAGTTGCCACTTTAAATATACAGGTATCTAACTATCACAACCTACAACAACTTTTTGGGTCTGGGAATGCTCATGGGGGGGGGGGCTTTGTATATTTATCCGATTCCTTTGTGTGTGTGTGTGTGTGTGCACTTTCTATTGATGATACTCCCTTTACAAGCCAATAATAACAATAAGAATTAAAAATCTGTCCACAAAATTCGTTTGATGTTATCCATGGTTGTTTCAGAAGAATAATCACTGGTTTATACAAACTAAATTATCAACACAGGGTCAGACATTTCCGAATGAGACATACTTGCAAAGTAATAATACTTCGCCACTGCGATCAAAATTTTACTTTCTTGATTATCTTTTTGAATTTATCTCTGAAAAAACATCAGCAAAGATGGGGGGGGGGGGCTTACATAGACATTTTTAGCCACAGCTGTCAAACAGTAGTAAATTAAATCAAAATCAAAATAGAATTAAATTAGAAACGTTTCATTGTTTTTTTTTTTTCCGTGATGAACTTCTTGATGAGACTTTTCACTTTAACCCAATAGAAAAAAAAAAGAAAAGAGAAAAGTAGACCCCAAAATAAGTAAAAGTATTTCCTCGGAATATTTTTCCTGAATAGACATTGCCCACAAGTAAGACGAGATCCACCCACCCAGAAAATTTTAGATATTTCTAAGTTGGGGTTGACCCAAAATATAGACGAGAAACACAGGTGTGTCTAAACACAAGTTGTCATCATGTAGCATTGTACATTAACATGTCCTCTGCGCTAGAGTTTCAATAACATGCCATGAAATTAAACAAATTTGCTACCGTAGCCGAACACAGCAAAATATTCAATTTTTTTCGGTTAACTCAAATGACAAGCGTTGATAATTCTCTCTAGTCATCAGTTCGAATCGTATCGTCGACTTACAAAAAAATATTAGAAAATTTTTATAACACTTCCTAGCCGTTATTAATACGGGATGAGATTGTTCAGGACTTTTTAAGTGGTAATTATACATTGAAACGGCGTAAACTAGGTCAGTGCGTACACCTGATATATTGAAGTGGCGTAAACTATTTTGACCATTTGGAACAAGTACTGGACTATATACTTCATTCAACTACTAACGATATGCCAATTATTGAACAAATAAAAGCAGAAAACTTGACTATTTTAGACTGCATTTTATCTTAAGTTAAATATAGAGGACATGGGTTGATTTTAGTGTGAATATTTGGAGTTAGAATTCAAGATTATACGTCAATTTATTGACGGGGCAGGTGTTATCTTTCCAGTTTTAAAATGTCTGCCGTTCGAGCTACAGATGAATTTCAAAGCAAAGTAATAGACAAAGAGATTCCTCAGAATAGCTTTTTCTGTTTTCAAGTGTTCCACTGATGTCAGGCAATTTCATGTGGTTTCAGTGTTTTGTTTTTAATCAAAAGGAAAAAAAACTTGATAATTTGCGCTTCAGGGTTAGTATTCATGGATTTTATTTTGCAGCTCGAATAGCCGTCATTTTAAAACGGGAAAGGTAACAATTGCCAGTAATGGAACAAATAAAAGCATACTAATCGTCATCGTGATGGTCGTTTCACTGAAGATATTCCAAGAGATATGTTTGGAACGGAGCCTAGATGTAGCAAAGCGCCAAAAATGTACAAAAAAAAGTTTACGCCGTCCATACAATGTATAACAACACATTTAGTCAACGGAGCCATTCGAATTGTTGACCACCAAAACCCATGGGCGTTTTTTCTGCTGTTTCTATTTTTTTACGAATAGAATGAAATAATCGGTTGTTTTTTCTATCATTTATTGGCTATATGGGAAGGTTATTTAAGCGAGTAAAATTATAGAGAATTAGGGGAAAAGTTGAAGAACATGACATTTCGTTTAGTGACTGGAAAGGCGTGGTGCTTTTTTCCTATAAATCATGGTTCTCTATCTTGTATAATAAATACGCCACATGTATTTGTATACTTATTTATGGTCTGTAACATCCCATACTGTGTGAGACGACACACCAAGAAACGTTGACTTATGAGGTACATCAACTGTACAAAAAAAATTATATGAATTAAGACACTAACACTAGGAGAAGTCAACGAAGGAAACTTTATATCAGCATTACGTATTCTCATCGTCACCTTTTTTCCTTTCGTCTTTTGCATGTTAACATTAAACCTAATAATAATAATGTCAGAAAGAATACCAATTTCAAATGTAGTCATTTTGACACGAGTAATCAAAATAATAGACTAAAAAACAACTCCTTTATAACGCTGGCTTATTAATCATTGACTCGACATCATCCACTCAGTCTTCTCGTTTAAGCAACTACTATCCACTAATGGGAGCCAACGTCGTGGTTGAAATAGTTGCGCATGTCCCACTGGGGCCAGTCGATGTTCGATTCCAGCTAAAAGTCAAAGTTTTAAATGATTTTCCAGAAGTACAGGCGCTACACAATCTTCCAAACCTCTATTTCAATACTTGGCCAACAGCCAGACTAAGCTAAGCTGATGGATGATCAGGCTATTATTCCGATCCAAGGAAAAGGGAATGGAACCATCTGATATTTTTATTTGGAATAATCTTCATAAGCAAGCTGAAATGAAAAGCTGCATTACACCTGTTCTGATTTTGATTAATTTTATCCTTTAATCGAAATATACACACTGATATTTCCCAGGCTAAGAAAAAGAGTTCTAAAATAAATATAGGAATCAGAGGAAGGATGTGTTTTTTTCCCTCTACATCCGTCTACACACATGATGAACAATGTAGTTCATGAAGTTTACTTATGTACGTACTTGCAAAGATCTCCCCTCCCTCCACTAAAACAATGAATGAAGGTATTAAACTCGGTTGAATGACTAAGATAAGAGGAACTAAACAAAAAACAAAAAAAAAGAATGATGCTACAGTAGGAGTTGGCTACAAAAGAACTTGTGGAGAGATTTAAATTAATCAGGTAGTTTGTTTTTTTTAATAGCAGGTCAAGTTTGACCCATAATGATTTATTTCATTTTGATCTATTACATCATTTAGAGACAATGTTGAGTTTTTACAAGAGGGAGGATCTGTAAGTTTCATTATTTATTTAAAAGTAGAAAAGAGATTGTATCAACAAAATATAAATAACCGAAGAGAATGCTAAAAATGTGTTCATATCATCAACCAGTCACATGGTAGCATACATGAGCCAGCCAGTGGCTTCTTGCAAAAAGGTGCAACTGCAGAATAATTCATTTCAAAGAAGATCCCTTACCCTCATCCTTTCAATAAAATTAGAAAGCCAATACTTGACTCACAAGCTCTATTCTTCTATTGCTAAAAGTATTTTAATGTCAGAGCTCTGAGCAATTCACAAGAAATGATATACACCACGAATGTTTAGAGATTTGACTGATTTCTACATTAGATAGAGAACGGCTTTCAATTTATTTACTAAGCAGAATAAACAAAATAGGAATAATAACTAAAAGATGGCTTTAAAAAAAAGGAAGATATTTTGGATTATTAAAATGTTTTGTTTTTATTTGTTCTTTGTTATTTTCATTGTTTATTTGCTAAAAATATTTGAATGGGCTGCAACTGAACTAATATAAGGAGTGGGGGTTGAACACGTAATTTAAAAATAGAAGGTAAAATTTCGAGAATATACACACATTCATTTAATGGATAGAAGTACTAGCAAAATCATTAAGACAAGCTCTACTGAATAAAATTAAATCGGGTAATAGATTTAATACAAGAAGAAAATAATGAAAATAGAAAGATGATGCCCCCAGGAGAAAATATTTTTTTCATCACTCAGATCAACAACAAGTACGTACTGTAATTCAATACTCCAAGCGCACCTTATTTATAACATAAGTACTAGAAATTATAAGCAAAAAAAAACAATAAAAACAATTTAGTGTTTATGATACTAACCTTGTAGACTTTGCCGAAAGCGCCGTCTCCTAATTCGCCTATAATGTCCCAACTCAGGTTAGGGTCGACATCACGTTTTATACAACTGTGAATGTTTTTCTTTTTCTTGAGATCTTCATCGGCTCCACTAAGGCGGAAGATCTTTTTGATGTTATTGAAGAAAGACATTATTTATGTTCCAGTATAGAGTATGTAAATAAACAAAATAATAATATAATAATTATTCAAGATTTGGATGGATGACTTCTTTTGGCGACTACCTACCTCCGATGGTGGAATGTGCGGATATAGTATTAATAATAATTTCAAATAACTATTAGATCTGTCACAGAATTAAAGTAAGCTACTCTTATACATACACCTTCATAATAGATCCATATAGAAAAATGGAGTGTGTGTGTGTATGTGTATATATATATAAAGTTATGTAAATATATATATACACAAACACACGCTTGTTTAGTTCCGAGTTTATCCCGTCTCAATTTTACCTTGCTTTTAATTAACAGTAGAGCTGGGGGGACGACAGATCAAACTTTTCTTTCTTATTTATATATTTTCGGCGGGTCTAAACACCACTTAGAGTAGTCCAAAATGCTTGGGTTATAATCGGCACTATAAGCATACATCAGAGAGATAATTTATGTAAACTCCAGCAAAGATATCAATCTACTTCATAAACATGGTTCTACCTCTGAAAGCAATGAGGTCCCCTGGGGTTTTTTTTTCTTTTTTTAAGTTGCACTTTTTTTTACGATTGTAATTTCTCCAAAAAGTGAACGAAGAGTATCTGTACGCGTAGATGGCGATTCTCTTTCAATATTTATAGATGAAACCGTCTTTCGGTGTGTGTATATAATTCCTCCTCCTTTTTTTTTCCTTCTTTCAACTTGTGGATAGGGTACGTCCTTTTATTCAACGCAACTCTACACAACTCAAGCCAAAAAGCAATTCAACACAAAACCAAAAAAAACAAAACTAAAAGAAATATTCTTTTCTTTCCTGCCGAAATTTCGACGCGGACGCGTTAAATCATCCTATCGGCCGGATGTTGGGTAATTTTGTACAGTTACCGGTGGTCCAGCTTGGTTCCAACATTATTTATAAGTTAGTCTTTCGAGGCAGCCGAAGTTCTTTACAATAGCCATATTGCTCAGCTATCCGCCATCTTTGTTTCCACGGCGCATGTCACTTCGCATTATGACGTCATTCCAGGACTCCATCCTTGAATCGCCGCACAACAGTCCACACCTCGACTTCTTTTGAGGGTGCAGCGCATAGCTCATTTAGTAGTATACGCACAATTTCTATCGCTATTGGAAAATGGTTCAAACCTAGGATAAATCACCCGACTGTTTTCAAAGGTTTACTGTCTCTTATAACAATGGAATAACTGCACGCAACAAAATACACAATTCATACTGTGATTAGAAGAAAGGAAATTGAGTTAATGGCTCATCTGATAATAATCTGGTTCTTTTTGGAGTATTGTTGAGTTGATGCAAGATAAGTTTTCCATGCGTGATTGTATTTATTGAATAAGGTATTGTTCTTGTAAAGTCTATAAAGCACACATACGGTAAAATTTAAATTCAAGTGATATGAGATATGAGTCATGATTCATTTGATTATGATTCGGATTCATTTATCATCTGGATCAAGTTTGAGCCTATGGAGCAAAGACTTTCAAATTACATTCCTCCTCTAGGTTATCATGTACTTTTGAAAACATCAGTTGTTTAAAGAAAATGTAGACGGCATTGATTAAATGATTTTCATCTTGAGGGTAATAGTTACTCATTTCCAGTGAAACAGTAGATTCTGTCATCTCTATAAAAATCTTTGTTAATCAGAATGTCTTCATTACAAAGAGAAAACTGTCAATGCCATTGTCATTAAAAACTGACTGAAAATCAGTTCATATGTACCTATGATGCAGGGGAAGTAACTGTAAAAAAAAGTTCCAGAGTCTGCCCCCAAATTTAATCAATTATCCTCTAGCAAAATGTCATTGAACTTTGTTGAGGACTTCTGGAGATATTGTATGGACAAACATAAATGAATACATGAATGAATGAAAAAAAACTCTCGATCGAGAGAGAAAAAATCCCTGAATCCATCCCCAAATTTAACCAATTCCTTCTCACTTCATGGCCCAACATTCCAGAAAATTTGATCGAAATTCATCGAGAATATCTGAAGATATTGCGTGGACATATAGCTATGATGCTAGGGATATAACAGCAAAAATTCCTGGATCCATCCAAAAATTTAATCAATTCTCCTTCATTAGTCCATTGCCCATCGATTATCAAATTGTCATTGAGAACCTTCGGAGATATAGTGTGGATATATAGACAGAAGCAAGTGATTACATATACCTCTCCTAGCTTTGTTGGGAGAGGTAAAAAAAAAACAAATCAAGACAGCTAATGTTGTGAAACTAATGATTCCATAACAATCTAATCCAATATAGCTTTAAGCCTTTGAGCAGAAATGAACCACAAGTTGATTTTGTCAATATCTTCAATATTCAACACTTCCCACATTCAGTTGTATACTTTTCAAAATCTAACAGTAGTATAACTAACCACTCCAAGAGTAGTATAACTAACTACTCGAAGAGTAGTATAACTAACTATGACTAACTTGCGGCAAGGGATAGTAGCATTGTTTCCTCTAAGCTGTACATGTTTGCACAGCTCTTTTGCAACCAGCACACAAAGGAAATTATTGTGCTCACAAAAAATTTCAAATTCTGTTGATAGCTTACTGAGGTTTTATTGAAAAAAATATTGATTCACTATATTAAATTTGCAAGTGGGCTCATACTTTGTCCCAGGAGAAAAAATTTGCTAAACGTAAGATTCTTGCACACACACAGATAACAAAAAATTAGAGGGAACATCGGTTGGGAGTCACCTGATGAAGATATCCAGTCTTTAACCACGCACCTCAGATTCGAACTAAGAATTGAGCATTTCGATCTTACTATGTGTAGTCATTTAAGCCACACAGACCAACTCCACTTTCTGGAAACTCTGAAATACAAATAAACCCATGCTGATCTCCTCTAGACAATCCGAATCATCCTAGGACAACACACACTGAATAGATCTACGCGGGTATAGGGGGGGGTACTACATGGATGCCAGAGTGTTCATTCTATGGAACAGGCTTAGCTGAGCAGCCGTCACTTCAGATAATATGAATTCCTTCGAGAGTAACCTTGAGAAAGATATTGGTCAGGAAAAATTTAATTATCCTTTCTCACATTAGAATAATTTGTACACAGTTTGGGGTGGAAAAAAATTACAAAAAATCCCTTAGGAGGAAACAAAAATCCACATTCCTTTTTACTGAAGTACCTATTAGGCTATGATTGTAGTATATCTTATAGATTGATATGAAAGTCATTTTAAATGAAGTGTTTGCAACTGACTGATATTGATAACAATAACCGTTTGATAACATTATCCATGATTATAATAGACGGCTTCCTCTGTATAACATAAGAACTGTTGCTCATGCAGCAAACATGTTCCTTTCTCTCTCTCTATCCTGCATCAAGATTGTGGTATATCTATAAGTTATCTATAAGTTTGGGATCGCTTTCTATGATTTATCTATACTATTATTCTGGTTATTTGTAGGTATAGCCATTATACTTTAGAGTGAGAGTGCCAGCCATACCCCAAATAAACAACTCTCCTTTACCCCTTCCTAACCAAAACACACCACCTACATGGCCTGTATCATTTTCTTTCATACACAACCGCAAGTGCTGCAACTCCATACCAGTACCTCAATTCTTTGCTCTTTTTTTCCTCCTTCACCACCTACCTTCGCAAGGTAATGAACAAAGGTAAGAATGGAAGAGGGTTCTTATGCTTGCATAGAAGCGAAAGAGACACAACCTTCAAAATAACTTTCATTCAGTAACTCCTCTTTCAAAAGTCTGAAGCCTGAAAATTAAGTTATAGTAGTAGTAGTAGACTACAGGAATATAGACAGATAGCAAAAATAATCAATAATGGTAATAAATATGTCAGTTTCAATAATAATTTGTACTATAATTCTTCTTGTCATGATCTCAGTCCATTATGCTCTCATTGGTGCAATTCATCAAAAACTGACCAATCATGCGCTAAAGAATATTGGAATGCAGAAATTTGAATAAAGCAGACAACAGAGGCAATTCTCTTTTTGTTTCTTTGTTAATTACAGAAATTTGTAAAAAATCTAGGTTTAGATTCAGTTTAGCAGAGCAGAGTTATTTTTTGAACAGAAATTACTTATTTTTTTACTAGAAATTAAATGAATAAAATTATTATACATTTTATTACTATGAAGTATATGAATAGAAATATTACTTATTTTATAACTATAAATTAAATAAATTACTTCTCTTGAAAGATTCCTTATTTTATTAAGAAAAAAAAAGAGGAGAGAAGAGGAAGTTAGGTAATTTACTGAAAGGATAGGAAATGAGATGGGGAGAAAGGGTTGTCAAGTAGTTTAAAGAGAGGGGAGAAAAGATAGGTAGTTCAGTGAGGGGCTAGACAGAAAGTGAAAGATGGAAAGAAAGGTAATTAAATAAGAGGGTAGAAAAGGAAGGGACAGAAAGAAAGTTGGCTTTTTACTGAAGGGGTAGGAAAATTTTTGAATATGAAACCATGAAATCTATGTTTGTATAATATTTAGATAAAATCATGGACCGGCAACACAGATTGGGAAGGATAAAAGAGAGAATGAGAAGGTGCAGGCATAAGGTGAGTGGAGACCCAGGGCATGAGATAATCAATAATTTCAGTTGTCAACATCCATGGAATTAGCATAAATCCAATTAGTAACAGATTTGATTAGAAATATATATGTAAAATTACAACAAGAAAAAAATATCTTAAAAATCTTTAAAAATTTCATAATACATAAAAACAAATAGATTCAGTAGTAGACCACAGGAATTTAAACAGATAGCATAAGTAATCAATAATAACACACACACGCACACACATATATATATATATATATATATATATATATATATATATATATATATATCCTATTCGGGGTTGAGCACTCTTTAAGTGAGATAACCGGTTCATTGTATGCTTATGCAATGCTCTTCCAACATGGAATGGAGCATTCTGGTGGATGAGGAATATATGCGATAAATGAATATATTGCTTAAATTTCTTAAAACCTTACTGACCGTCCAGTTCTGTGGAGTAGAGGGAGGATACCAGCCTCTGGGTCTGAAGCTAAGGTTCCGATCCTGCCTCATGGTACTGGATGGGATAATGGATAGTCTATAGGCACACTGAAGAGTTGTAATACAACGAAACAACTGTCTGTGGATGACACAATAATATATATATATATATATATATATATATATAAAGGTTTCATTTGCAGTTGCATGTTATTATAGGTAATAACGATACATTTCATATGTAATAAATTACTTTAGCAGATTATGTGCTTCAGTTCCAGATATATATATATATATATATATATATATATATATATATATATGCAAGAGTAATGATGATATTTTAGATGTCAACACTTATGGAATTTCCAAATATTCAGCAAATCTTATAATTATTTTGTCTCAGTAGCGAGCATCCAAACTTTGGTAAGGAGACTTATATTCAGTGCAAATAAATCTTGTTTTATGAAATGCAGAGTGAATTTCTACCATAATATTTTTGAGTGTACTTCAGTGGATGTTATTCTAGCTTGTCTAGTAAAGTCACCTGGTCTGTATTATGGTTATGGTTAAGCAGCAGCAATTTTAAATTTCACTGGAACTATTCTTCCCCAAATTATATCCTTAATATCGCTTGTGACCAGGCATGAACATCATCACTCCTAAATTGAAAATAATGAAACAACACAAAAAATATTCAGTCTTTAGTGCCAGAATTAGGATCATGCAAGCTCCATAGATTACCTGCCAAGAATTTATTTAAAAAATGCACGACCAATCACATGACCACAGATCATCTTTTTGGACCAATGAAATGTTCAGTTGAACATTCCAAAAAATTGTTTCTGGGAGCCACTTGAATAAGATAGAAAGGTGACAAAAAATACAATTCATTAGTACGCATTTGGTTTCCCAACAACACTATGCTTGTCGATGTAAACTTACACTTTCATACTCCTTTTATCTTTTTCACGTCAGCATTGTTGCATTCAGAGGTATATGGTGATTTGTATATTGGGTGTGCTGTGTACTATGGATGCTCAAAAACATAAAAGTATTTTAGTGTCTGTAAAAAGCAATGGACAGTTGAAGCCTTTTGGGCACTATGTAGCGAAGATGGTCCTGAAATCCAAGAATTAATAAAGAACAGAACATGAATTAGACAATATTATCAGCTGATAATAGTGTCCAATCTGAATTTTCTTTTTCTACCATTAGTTCGCTTATTTCTTTTCATTTGTTCACCATTAGTAACATCGAATAAGCAAGGGTGTAAAACTCCAAAATTTATAATTGCGACCCCTTTCCCCACATGGTAATAAAACAGCTCTTACAGTGTGTTGCGTTTTACTGACACAAAAATAATTTTGCTTTTTTGTGCATCCATAACACAGAGCTCACCCAAGATACAAATCACCATACTCCACTGGAATACACACAAATGCTCTAATATGAAACAAGTAAGTGAATCTTTGCCAATGTATTACAATACTTCATATATTGATAATAATAACAACAACAACAACAATAAGAATAAAAAAAAGTAAGTGAATCTTTTAATTCACTGTATTTGAGTTTCAACAAGAACTTTATACACACAACATTTCCATTTACTGGACAATCTTTAATGAATACTTTCGTATTTGAACTCTTTCTATTACCTTAAATGTGCATTTTTATCAAACTACTTCATTCCTCTAACATAATGTGTTATAAAAAGGTAAGTTTAATGAGTCTTTTATATTATTCAACATTTTGTCACGGAAATTTTTGAGCTCACACAATATAATCCTCTGGTTGTAATTATAAAAATCTTCAGTGCCTGTTGATGACAAAATGTCTCATTCAATTAAATTCATGCATACAGCACGATTGCTTGGTTAAACACCAAACTTTTTTCACCGCTATTTTCTGGTTCTCTGCTAAAAGAAGAGGGAAGGTAAAGTAGTAATCTCCAATGTTCCTGGCACCCAAATAAATCTACAGGCATGCTGCTCTTGATTATTAACTTGAACTTAGTGTACATTAAGAATACATAAAATACATTTGTATTTGAATATTACTTACAGAGGAAATGAGTCAGATCTTCAAAACTAAGTGATATTTCTGCTACACATCTAAGCCATATAACTTCTCTTTCTAATAAATGAATGAAGTTATTCATATTGCCATGGTTTCTGCTATTTTCTCATGATTAAGCAACACAAAAATGCCCAGAGCAGATTAGTATCATGTGATTGAGAATAATCCATTGAAATTTGCTTTTGCTTTTTCCACAACATCCATGGAACAGCGACTAAAACTGAATTTCCTCCTCTCATTTTTCCCTAATTCCAGATTTATTCCTGGGGCTGAGGCTGTTGTTGTTAGCTAATAATGGTTGTGAAGCATTCCAGGAGGCATTTTCTCTGTACAGAAGAATTGCAAATACTCATTAATGCATTCGTTAATTTTCTCTTTTTCCCCTCTACTTAATTCTTCATCTCATTAACCTTCTCTCAAAATTAAATACTCAATCCAACCATTTTTTTTTGTTTTGCCTTCTTCGTGGTTTTTTTTTTTCAGTCTATTTGTTTTCAAATAAGGAAAAGGTTTATTTTTTTCATTCCTTTTTTTTTTTCAAAACTCAGTTAACCAAAAATAATAGCAGAAAATTCATCACACCAATCTCAAATGATTTAGCGAATTGCTTCTCATATTTTTGGTAATCTCGCTCTGCTTCTTCCCCACTCCTTCCCTTAACCTCCTCCTCCAACCTTCTCTTTTCTCATTCCCCTCCTTATCCCGTTTTTTTTTGTTTCAATTATTATTTCTTAGTCTACCTACACAACTCATAAAAAGCAGGCCATTGTACGTCTGTATAGAAAGTACCCAACCATTTTAAATATCTCAAGAACCAGTCGCACAGCCAATGTTAAAATTTTGTTCTGCTTCACGTGATTCCACTCAGTCACACTTCCCAAGAACCCATTTATAATGCTGTGAGGACCTGTGGTATAATAAGAGCCACCGAGAACTTATTGCATAATTTTCAACATAAATCATAAGAAAAACCAAGAAAAATGTTATTAATTCATTTAACATCTATCAAAACCACCAAATCCAGTCCATTTCTTTATTCTTTTTGATGTAACTTGGAAATTTTTATGCTTCACAGAAATAAGGATATCTTTTCTAGTTTGTGTTCATTTTTATCTGAAAAAATGTTGAAAGATTTTTATGCACTTATCTTTTGTGTTTACAATATCTCAGTCAGTAATTCTTAGAAAATAAGCAACTTACATTTTGAAGAGTTCAGAAGTCACTGTAGTTTTCTTCCATTTTCAAGTGACTCTGAGTGGCTGGCTATGTATGTATCATGCTTACAGGTCACACTAATGGATCTACAAGGCTGAACATTTAAACAATTACTCTTTATTATGTCTACAAAAATCTTTTATGGGTTTATGGTGAGGTGTTTAATTTACAATATAAGTGTATGCTAAACTGGTCCCTTAGTTTAGGCAGGGTTCAAGCTCGTTTGTTTTTTTAAATTCCGACATTTTTTATTGATTCTTCTTCTACATCATCAGCAGCAGCAGTAGCACCAGCAGCAGCACCAGCAACAACAGTCTTATAACATCCGTCGTTGGACATATACCTTCCCCAGGATTCGCCACAATTTTCTATCATGGGTGTCGTGGAGCCAGTATTTCCTGAATTTGTCTAGTTCATCTCTCCATCTTGTATTCTGTCAGCCTCAGTCTCACTTGTGATCTCTGGGGATCCATGTTGTGAATTATGATGTACATCGGTTGTCTGTCATTCTTGCAGCATGGCCTGCCCATAGCTATTTAAGTTTTTAATAGTTTCTATGATGTCACGGACACTCATTTTCTTCCTTATATACTGTGCTGTCTTGTGATCTCTCCATGTAAGGTTGAGCATGATTCTCTCATGCGCACGTTGCATACTTCTCAGTTTGCAGGTCTGTCTCTTGGTTAGGTTCCATGTTTCAGCTCCATTACTGCCCAACAAAAGACGAAAGAGTAAACTTATTCATTGATCACCCGTTTTTCCAATTTTTTAATTGATCACCCCCATTGCGGCATGCTGCCTAAAGGCATTGGTCTTATGACAGTTTCTATTGTGTGAATATTCAGACCTGTCAACATCATTATCATAAGAATAAACAGCTGTTAGTTTCTTTAACTCTGGCTGCAAGGCACACTACCGTTTACTTTTTGGGAGATGGGCACAAAACAATTTTCCGAGTAAGTATTGTCTTATGTTAGATCTTATTGACTGTAGATACACACCATCTGTCACTGTCAGTCACAGTCACTGTTATCCAGGTAACAATCAGGCTTTGAATACATAATTTCATGTCAAGCGTGCAATCCAAGAAATAGTCAGGGGCAGATCCAGTGAGTCTGGACCACCCTGCTTGGGAAGAGCACAAGTAAAAAAAAAACGTTTTCCAAATATCTAGATAAAATAATTTTAGAAATAGAGTAATTAATTTTTTTCATTTTACTCTTTATTCAAATCTAGAGCTAAACAGCTGCAACTCAATTCCAAGAGAAAAATGCAGAATAACACCACTTTCTTGTTTTTAATATTTTAATTTTTCCACATATTTATGTGTGAAAACATTTTTTTCTTCTGGCTCAAAATCCTGAAACACTTCTCAAGGTTGAATTTGAGATTATTTGGGATTATTTGTGGTTTTGTTTTTATTTATAAAATTATTTCAACAAGATATTTGAATTTTTTTTTTTCACAAATTTATTTGTAAAAATATTTTTTTCTATTCAGACAGCACTCTCTGCTCAAAATTCTGAGATGCCTTTTAAGGTTAATTTATGATTACTTGGGATTTTTATTTATAAAATTATTTCAACTAGATATTTTTTTTAAATTCCCAATCTGTCCCTGAACAATGAGATACAATCTTAGCAAAATACGCAACCCAGAATAGTCATGAACCAATATGTGACTAAGCCAAGAGAATAAGTAGTCCTTTGTTTATATACCAGACTAGGAAAAGAAAAATCTCTGCTGAATGGGAGCAGAAATCAGGACTATGACTGATTGGATGAATTCAGGGTTCATGGTGCCCTGGGCAAGCTGAAATTCGGTGCCTTTTAAAAATATAAGATTATTTTTTTAATTCATTCACCTGTTACCTTACCTCATTTTGCTACCTTCCCACCCTGGCCCCAGCTATTGTGAGCACTCTATCTCACCAAACTTGCTAAGATAGACTGAGGTTAGGTCAATCATGAGAATTTTTGTTGACAATTGTTTGTTTTAAGTTTCACAATCGAAATTATTTCCGTTTGATATTGCCAAAGTTTTCTTAATTTGACTGTTGAACAACCATAACCATTAAAGATGACAAAGGGTTCTATTCTTTTTTATAGGTGCATGTGTTTCTGTTGCAGCACTCCTGGCCATACCGTTTGGTCTACAGACTTGTATTCTCGAGAATCTAGATGTTTTTTTTTCCAATGGAAAATGCCAATGGTGTCATAGATATAATTTATTCTGATCTTATTCTTTGATGAAATTCTTTTTTATATGACTTCAAATTTTAACACTACAGTTATTAAAGTACTGACTGTGATGGAGAGTTTTTATTCTGTTTAATTTATTAATTTTCCCATTTGTATTTGGCAAGTCCCACTGTTCCGGACACGTGACAGGTCCCACTTGGCACTTGGCACCCAGGGTGACTGTCTATGTTGTCGGTACCTTGATCCAGCACTTTCTTTAGTTGTTTATTGCAATGTTTCATCTCCTCTGCCTTCAAGCCTTCTATTGTTTGTTGTATTTGATAACTTTCCAGGAATTTCACTCAGAATCCGTCCTTTGATGCCCAGAGGTATGTTCCTCGTCTTCACATTTTCTGACAACTATCAATTCTCTTATTTGAAGCCACTCTACCTTTCCACTGAGCCTGTATACCCAGGTAATGTTTTTCTTACCTCTGGAAGATATATATATATATACACACACACATATATATATATATATATATATATATATATATATGATTGTGTCATCCACAGGCAGCTGTTTCGTTGTATTACTACTCTTCAGTGTGGCTATAGACTCAATATCCCTTCCAGTACCACTAGGTAGGGTCGAAACCTTCGTTCCAGACCCAGAGGCAGATGCTCCATCCCTGCCCTAAGCAGAATTGTACGGTCACATGTGTGTGTGTATGTGTGTTTCTGTCTGTCTATCAGTCTATCTGTCCATGCAATATCCCCAAAAGTTCTCATAAATTTTAATGCAATTTTTGGGAAATGTAGGCCATGGAGTAAAAGATCATTGGTTACATTTTTGGGAGGATCCAGGAATATTTTATTCAATCAATATATTTCCATTTTTTTTTTTTTTTTTACACACTGATATGTTTTCACTTATCTTCACAAACTGACGTATTTGTTCATGTTTGTCCACACAGTATATCTCCAAAAATTTGCGATGAAATTTAATGGCATTTGTGGGGGGGGGGAGATAGGGAATGGACTAAAGAAGAAGTGATCAAATTTCGGAATGGATCCAGGAATTTTTCTTGTTACCTCCCCGGCATCGTAGCTATATATGAACTGATCTTCATTCAGTTTTTAGTGACAATGGCGTTTGGTCGGAAGCCAGATTATAAACAGGAGTGACAATGGAGACTCAAGTGATCTGGAGTTATGGTTCAAGTAACCATAAATTGTTACTAAGTGTGTCCAGAGACAAGGATACAAATACAAGAATCGTCCAGAGAGACTTTGTATGCATGTGATTTCATCCGTTGCGGAACAACTGCAAAATAGATGTGCCTGGAAATGAATTAACGCATGTTGCCAATCCCATCAGTCACTTTTCTTTTCTCCTCTCTTTCTTTCCTGTTTTGAACACTACAGCAACAAACTCTGGTATGAATATTTCTGTCGGATGAAATTTTAAATTACTGACCGACAGGCCATTCATCTTGAAATTCTGATGGATTACCAGGATTTGGACATCCTTAACTTTGGCATTTCCTTTCAGTCTCCATCTTCTAAACCAGCTGTTTTCAACCTTTTCCAAGCGTTGCAACCTTTGTATTGTATGTAAAAATAAATACATTATAGGTGTACAAGATTTGTCAGTTTAGCTCAGTTGGTAAGAGATGTGCCGTTCAATCACATTGCAATGAGTTCAAATCACAGCAGAGTTAATTTTATATACAGGTTTGGTTTAACATGACATGATTGACAAAGAGTTGAGAGTTTACTCCCTTAAATTTGGTGAGGGTTGTTCTTGTTACGGGGGGGGGGGCAAAGTCAACTCCAACTTGAACTGGAGTTTGATAAAAGTTTAAATACAGATGTTGAAATTAAAAGTCTGTATCAAGATAATGAATAACCATAGCCATCAAAGATGGCAAAGGGTTCTATCCATTTTCATGCGTTTGCGTCCTTGTGTATTCCTGTGCTCCTGGCTATCGTTTTGTCTATAGACTTGAAAATAGTCGTCAGTACTCCACTACTTTGATTTTTTGAAAAAAGCTTCTTCGACTTTTTTTTTTTAGACTTATTCTGGCTTGTTTATGAATAACATTTAGATTCTTCAGAATCTAGATGTTTCTAGATCTCTTTTTGTCTATTTCAAATGGAAATCAGTGGAAAATGCCTGTGATGGCATAAACAATTCATTCTGACCATATTTATTCTTTGGTGGAATTCTTTTTACAAATTTTGACTCTACAGATGTTCAATTATTGACTGTGAAGGCAAGTTACTAATAAAACCATCTAATGCACTCGCTGCAGTAGTTTTTTCTTGTTTAATTTTGAAATAAAAGGAAAACAATTTTTGTTTGTCACACTCTCCTCTGCTGCGTGCACCTCAGGTTGAGAACCATTGTTTTAACCCTCTACCTTTTCACTCTTTATTTTAGACATGCTTTGTACCCCTATTAGTCCACTTATTCTATGGCAGTTGTTCCATGCAACTAAAAGGTCTGACAGAAGTGTAGAGTGGCATAATGGTTACTGACATGGAAAATAGTATAGACAAACTGAATTCCAATCTTGGCTGAGGCTGCTTACACTGATGCTCTTAGCAAAGGCATAAATCCATCTCTTCTCCTTCTCCCTCAAGCTATGGGTAAATAGCAGGATGGAGGACTGGGCTCTTCAGTCTTGGTTGGCAATCAATCTAGGAGACATATGACTCTGAATTCAAACTGGGAAAATCCAGACCCTTGTCAAGTGTTACAAGAGGCTGGGAACAGACAGGATAGGGAACGTGTTCCCAAAATGTATGGCAAACTGGGCTCTGGTGAAGCTTCAATAAGGGGATAATAGTGAATTGCTCATATGAAATAAACGAGAATAGAAAGGGATGGACAAAATAACCATACTGCCGTTTCCTACCCCCCACCCATCACACATCAAGTATAAGTAAAAGATTGAAAGAGAAAAAAAAGAAAGAAACCGTCATGTGACCAACATATTTTGGCAGTATGCCTTGTTGGGGGTGATCAATTAAAAATTTGGAAAAAGGGGTTATCAATGATTGAATCACTTCACTTGAATTCTGTAGGGCAGTGTTCTTTAAGAAAGTCTGAATTTTCGAAAAACAAACGTGAACACTACCAGACACAAACTAAGGGATCCATGGAGCATAAACTTACATTGCAAATTGACCCCCCCACTTAAATCCTATGGGCGGGGGATTTTCAAAAAAACACGAGAAAATGTTTTAGTAGACTTAATAAGGACTATATGTCCAATTTTTTCAGCCCTCTTGCTCAATTGCTTCAGTCTGTACACGTGACATGTATACATATATATATATATATATATATATATATAGTCAACCTGACAAACTTGGAAACTGAAAGAAACCTATGTTGATAGTTTTGTTTGATAGTTTCTAATATTCAAAAGATTACCATTCCAACTCCATGGTTCAACATTGAATGTTGAGTGAGCAGGAGAAGAGCTCACAAAATTGATTAGCTTCACGTATTACCGATGGGTTAGGGATTAATTCAAGAGATTAAGATGGATTAGTAATCTGTCTGATGAATTACTATACACAGAACAAAAGCTAGATGAATCAGATGATGTGATCTTGAAAGAAGTCCAACCCCTAATAGGCCAAATGTCAGAAGCATTGTTAAACAGACTTCCCAGATGGAGTCTTTTACATGTTAAAATGTCAGAGAATCAAAATCACGAGGCTGTTGCAATGACGCTTA
The DNA here is from genome assembly GCA_963457665.1 of Thysanoteuthis rhombus. Classification (NCBI taxonomy): domain Eukaryota; kingdom Metazoa; phylum Mollusca; class Cephalopoda; order Oegopsida; family Thysanoteuthidae; genus Thysanoteuthis; species Thysanoteuthis major. Next base: position 64,650,216 of record OY735203.1, on the reverse strand, counting down.
AAGTTAGCAATTCGAGAACTGGGAGTAGCCCTCCAAACCAAGTGTTGGCCCAAGCAATCTATTAAATGATGTATCAGGGTAATCAATGGTCCAATTAAGCTGTATCATTATTCACTACTAAAAGAAATATTTTATACTATATCCATATAATTATTTATATCTAGATAAGGGTATCCCTACTAAAAGTGAGAATGTAATGTTCCCTTGCTTACACAATGAATGTAAACAAGAATTTTTCTCTATCAGATAGTCAAGTTTCATTACTTAGTAAATACTCGCGAAAACATAGTAAGTCATAAAGTAATAAATTGGTGAAAACCCAATATTTCTATATTTATTAGTTCCCAAGTTATCAAGCTTTAAAAAGCATAATGAATGGCTCGTACTGAAGCAGTTTTTTTTATCGAAATGAATCTTCAAAACATGTTATCTAATGGTGAAAAACCACACGTTTCAATTTGAAATAGTTTCCGATGTATAGGTAAGTTCTGTGACCAATAATATACCTTTCTTCCTTTTCTGTTCTTTTTTTTTTTTACCATGTTTTCTGTCCCTTGGTAGGCTGTTATTTGGTTAAATCCCAGCTGATCTGTACATTTCTTCTTGCTTATTGTTTACAATGAATACAATGGTTGAAACTTTCCTATATTAAATCATCATACAATTAAAATACTCAGCAAGAATGTTTCTTTTCATTGCAGCATTAATGCACTAGCTGGATTGAACACTGTTGACTTTTCAGAAGGCAATTTCCTCAGGTAAATTTACAACCGAGTAAGAGAGGCATAGACGGAAAAAATACACATTATGAAACAGTGAACGTAACCTAGCTAGAATAACATGACAATTGCAATGCACCAAGCCTTCTCATCGAGGGTGAAAGGATTTGAAAGTTGTAACCTTGTAATCAATTGTTCTATGTAACCTCAACTTGTACCCATATGAAAAGATGGTATTATTCTTCATTGGTAGCAGGGTTGCAGCTAAGATATATTCTGAATATATCCATTTGCCCACTCCCTCGAAAATCCCCCACGCAACAGAAAAAGTAGCAGTGGACGTCCTTGCAACTAAATTCAACCATGTTAAGATCTATATGGAGGTGTAGTTGTTCATGCCTTCCAGATTTTAAATATTGTAATCAGTTAAAAGAATTAGCAAGCAAATAATGATGAGAGAAGATAAAACATTGGTCAAAACTAAGAAATTTATCTAATAAAAAAAAATCTGAACTTTGATAGCAGAGTTTAAAAGGAATCATCATCATCAGTCTTTTATCATCCATTATTAGACATGGACCTTCCTCAGGATTTGCAAGACCTCTCTGTCATGTGCATCACAGGGCCAATATATTCTGAACCTGTCAAGTTCATCTGGCTATCTCATATTCTGCCAACCTCAGCTCCACATTTGATCTCTGGGGATCCATGTTGTGAATCGTGATGTCCATCAGTTGTCTACCATTCTAGCAAAATGACCAGCCTATTGCTATTAGTGTACCCTGATAGACTCCTGTTTTTCTCCTAATATACTGTGCTGTCTTGTGATCTCTCCATGTTGCAAGGTTCCCAGTTTGCAGGTCAGTCTCTAGGTTAAGTTCTATATTTCAGCTTCATGAGTGACTATCAGGATGATACATTGGTTGTATACTCTTCATTTCAGTATTAATGGGATTTTCTTATTCTTGAAGGTTGAGTGAGCCTGTAAACACATACCATATTTGACACTACATAAGACTTTCCTTTTCCCCACAAAAAATAACTCGAAAGATAAAGGAAACCTTCAATGTCCAGCCACCCCCATAAGCCAGAACTCGAGGGAGAGTTAAAAATGACTGATTCAGGGATTTTTTTCTCAATATTCTTTCCTGAAATAAGGAGAGGTGATCTTATGTTTTATGATACGATAAATTAAGTTTGTACTATGTACAGACTTATCAACTGTTAACTACCTTATTACAGTCTTTATTGGTGCAACAAAGAAACTCCACTTTGTTGCTTTAATGTGTAATTTGATAAGTTAGTATGTAAGTTAATGCATATATGTATGAGTATAGTAATATCAGCTGTAATAAAAACTAACCTTGTATGAAATGGACTGCTGGTTGAAATATGATAGTCGGCTTGAAGTTTATTACAGTATGTTGAAATTGAAAATTTTGCTCTTGCTATTAAAAGGTTGGTTTGCAGATTATTGATGAGTTTTCCTTTCTGTAATTGGAAAAGTTTCAGGTTGAAAATGATGAGATCATGTCTTTGGGGACAAGTAACCCACTGAATATTACACTATTATGAGTCGTATGCATTCATCTGAAGACAATCTGCTACAGTACCAGACTTCTAACTTCCAGAAAATTGAACATTTTTCAAACTGGCTAGTTTTGTATTAATTTTGATGGCATTATCAAATTGTCTTCAGATGAGGATTAATGGATTAATATTGATTAAACGAACCCTGCTTCAGAAATGTAATAGTTTGTATCTGTTAAATACAATTATGCTCTTTACTTTTCATTGTTTATTTCATATCATAAGTATGTATTGAGAAAATCCAGAAATTCGGACCACTTCTGACCCAAGATTGCTGGATAAATGATCAGGTAATATATTGAAGGTTTTCACTAAGGTTTAAATATATCTGCATTGGTTTGGGGACAGCCCAGAAAGAAGAACATTGAAGTGCTGTCTGTTGAATGGAGAGTCATATCTCTTCTGATTGGTTAAAAGAGATTCAAATTTTCTTCCTCTTTTTGCACAGATTTTATACCTGAACAAAAATAGCATTAAACTGTTCTCAACAAATCACACAGCGAGAAGTAAAATAAAATTAGAAGAATACAATTATTTCCCAAAAGAATGTGTACAACCCCTCTTGAATTTGGACTACACTCTTGGTCAACCTAAAATTTTGCACCTTAAATAAAGACCTCTACCTTTAATGATATTTATGCTCTTGCAAGATGTTAGTGCAGTGGTTTTGAAATTTTATAATCTCAAGGACCCCTTCTATAAAGAAAAAGACAAAGACCCCTATTGTAGCCTTTAGTTTGTTTTTTCTACTTGGCTTCATATCCTGGTCACATTTTTTTCAAAAGTTGGGATCTAAAGTGAAGGGAAGAATTTTTTTTCCTTTCAGGGTTTAAAACAGAGGTGGAACTCTTTTCTTTACTTTTTGCGATTAAAAAGTGTGGAGAGGGTTTTCTTCTTCCCTTTTAGCAGAGAAAGGTGAGAGAAAACTATTTTTCCTCTTTCGGGGGCTGAAACTAAAAGAAACATCTTTTTCCTATTAAGGGGTCAAAAGTGAGGGTAAACTTTTTCCCCTTTCAAGGGTCAAAAGTGAGGGTGAACTTTTTTTCTTCATAGGGTCAAAAGTCAAGCGAACATCTTATTTTCCCTTTTAGGTGCTTAAAGTGAGGGGAAACTTTTTTCTGCTTTTTGGGGAAAATACTAATTATAGAGAAGTTTCCACCATTCATTTATTTGCAAATAAGTGACTTCACATTGGGCTCAATAGCTGGTGAAGACAGCCTTTGAGCAAACAGTAATAGAGTGACATATAAAGTGAACAAAAACAGACCATAAGATTACTGATAAACTTGTTATTTCTTTATGAAACATTCAGTAAAACATGAATAAATAGGTTCAGGCTGAGCTAAACACCTGTACATATACCTGTATACATTCATTTCTTTGTTTGACCCACTCAGTCAGCACACTCACGGTCAAGATATTCATTTTCTAACCTGTGTTATATTTATGTCATTAGTTTCTGATAATCACTGTCACTGCAAAAAAAAAAAATCTATCCAGTGTCTTAAAGTTTTGTATCAGGTTATCAGCCAGAACCTTCACAGTTTTCATCAAGGAGAATGGGAAATGTATTATTTAGCACTGTCTGTACAAAGTCAGTCTGGAAAGAATTCAGTCACTTTGGATAGCATGAGAACAGGTTGAGAACGGCCTTGATGTAACTCGATGCAAACTATCATAAGGGAACATAATGCATATGCATGAACATACACTCTCCTGTGAGGTTACTAAGTCAGCAGTAAGATACCATTGAGTGAGCTTGTTTAGTGTGTGACTGTCACATTCGCAATGACCGAACCTGCCCATTCTTCACATTTTGTTCAGGTTTTTTTGTAAAGCATCAACCAGGTCCGTCAGTGCTCCAATCAGTTCAAATTTGGTTTCTTGGGACTTCTGGATTTTCCCAAAGGACCGTGGATGAGATAAAGGAGAATGTGATAAGACGGTTGGAAGAGCATTCTGCAGAATGTTCTGAAAAGTAGAAGAGGTACTGAGATACATATACAAGGCTCCAGGGGGAGTACTTTGAAGGTGACTAAAGTGTCACTGTCCAAGGTAGACTATTGTTTGTTTTTTTTTAAATATTAAATGGCTGGATATTTTCCGGACAGACCTCATAATTTAGTGATCATGCATAATTCAGATGCACTGGTTCAGTGCCTGCAGCTGCAACCACCACAAGAACCAAACAAAAAACAAATATAAAGAAGTCTATTCCAGGTCAAGGTTTTGAGAAGAACAATATTCACAAAATTAAAACTTGACATGCAACTTATTGCCTAAATAACATTGAATCATGTATGTTATTCGCTCAGCTTGAAGCCTTGGGAAGATTAAGTAAATCACTATTCGTCCAATACATTGCAATCATTTTGCATACTTCTTTTTTATTGAACAAAGTCTAGTTTTACAGCCAATTTTATACTTGTTCCAAATGTAATTACACGGACCATAGAAAAGTAACAGTGTAATCATTATAGATGCCATGAATATACATATTGATAGGGAAAAAAAGATGTTTGTGAGAAATTCTGTAAAGTAAAGGTCATTAAAAATAAATTTATACACAATTGATTGGATAGAGCATGCGCATAAAAATCTAATTGAATTCATTTACTTTATGTGAGAGAAGAAGCTCTTTCAAATACCTGTCATTAAAAATCAGTACACATAAATGAGAGGTGTCATAGTGTTTGGCTGTCACACTGGAAAAAAACCCTAAACATGGAAACAATCCAAACTAATTTGGAACACTTACTCAATAGATCTAAGAGAAGGTTTTGAACAAGTTATTTTTTTAACTTCATCTTCTAGATATGTTTTTAGGGTAGGGGGATTGATTTTCAATGAAATTTTAATGCTCAGTGGATACGTATTTCAAGAACATTCTCTAATGACATAATGAGACGTTGAGAAATAAATTAATCAGTTTTCAAACAGTATTAAATCTTTCATTTTTTTTTCAACCAATCGGAAAATTACATGCTTTTATTTCTATCATTTTATATTTTTATTTAACTGCAATGTGTTCTAAGAACGGCAGAAAATTCTTTTCACAATCAGATTCCTATAGGTTAAAGGCATTTGTAAGAAATTAGGTTACCCAAAGATTGAATGGTTAAAGAGAGAAAGAGGGGCGGATAATAAGAGAGAGAAAACTTTGGTGAAGATAGGAAGATACGATATTGAGAGTGGGCAAGAAAAAGAGGAATATTTTTCCTTTTTATGTACCACTACGTCATATCATTCCTTCTCTAAAAATCAATTCTTAAGATAAAAAAAACAGAAAGTACAAGAAAGAGAGAAAAATAAATAAAGAAAGCAGACTATAGAGTGTTTATAATTAATGTGTACGTTTCATACATATATTCATAACTTTTTCATGTTATACTGAATTATGTTGCATTTTGGACGGTTATTCATTTTTGTTTTGGACATTTCAACGGGGATTGAAATGAAAAATCAAACGGAAACAGATAGTTTTATTATAGACACAAACATAGACGAATATTGCCAAACGCTGTCAAAAATTTTATACACAACGTTATTATTGTTATTATCATCATTCCTGTGTTTATTAGTTATCTTCTTTCTTTAGGTTTTAGAAAGATTTTCACCGGGTTACTTCTTTATTATTCCTGGTAATCCAACAATTTAAGTTAAATATCAGGCAAGGCAATTTGTTGGATTGTGATACACATGATTATACGCAGCATTAATCTTATTAGATGCAGCCAGAAAGTACGTGCGTCACACACATTCAAGGAGGGGCAATGAAGCTCAGCACAGTTGCTTCCGTGTTCAGCTCCACAACAAATGAGGCAATTATTTTGTCTCGATTTCATAAACAATCAACGGAAGCCCAATAATAACATTCTAGCCATTGTGCGTTTTCATGGGGCTGGGATGCTAGCTTGATGCCCAAGATGGACTGCCTTATTTGACTTAAGGGCTGCAATTACCCAGCTATCTATCCATACCTTGAGAGGAGAAGTGGATTCGTACCTCTCCCAAGGGCATTCGTGTGAAGTGAATGCAAGCTGTCCCATCTAAGGCTGATATCATTCTCCTCGCTGTTAACCTTGAACACTAAAAAAGCAGAAAGTGATTAGACACTGTCATAGATGTTATCTGTCAGGGTCTACCAATATTTTAGAGTGGAAAGTCAATAATCAGAAACAGGTCTGGTTGATCACTCAGCAAAAACAGTCATGTGACCAATGTCTTTTGGTAGCTTGCCGTGTTGGGGATGATCAATTAAAAAAAAATTGGCAAAAATGAATAAGTTACTTCTGTTGGGCAGTGATCACTAAAAATAGACTGAATCAAAAAAAAAAAACATTTGTATGCAGCTGGACTCAAACAGAGGGACCAATTTAGCATCAACTTACATTGAAAACTGAACAACCTACTAAAACCTATTATTGGGTGGAATTTTCAAGGAGAAAAAAAAAAGACACTTTTTCTAGTCAAGATGAGTGAATGTTTAGATTTTCGAGTTTTTTTGCTCCATTGGTGTGGCCTGTACACGTGATACATACAGCCAGACCAATTAAAAACTGAAAAAACCTGTGTTGACAGTTTTGTAACTCAAGGGTCATCATTTACAGTTTTAGAACAAAAAGCAAGAATCGTCTCCCTTTAATTCTCTTTTTTTTCTTTTTTTTTTTTCAGGCCATATGTGCCAATAGGCCTAAGTTAAGTCCACTCAAAAAAATTGCCATAGATAATGTGCTTATGAAAGAAAGCGGATCAAACTACAAGGTGATGTGATAAAAAAACAATACATGCTTTCAGTTTTGCTGTTTTGATTCTCTTCTTCATTAATATACTTTCATTTACCCCAAAAATCTGACTTTAGGTATGAATGGGTTAACTTGGTATTTTTAAGAAATCAATTATGCTTTCCGCCAAGCAGGGAGAGTCCAAACCCTCTGGACCTTCTTCCTGGCTTCTTTGTCAAATCGGTGGATTGAAAAAACAGGGATGAGAAGAATGTAGAACTTCCAGGATCTCTTAAATTAACAAAAATATTTAATGACAGAAAAATGTCGGAGTAGACATGATTCGTTTCACATCCAAGAGAAATACAATTGTAACATTTTTTGACAACAGATTGATGAACTAACTAGCGTAATTCATATACTAAAGCATGCTCACAAAGGATATACAAAAATAGGTCTGGTTAGTCACTCAATAGAAACAGTCGAAACCAACATCTTTTGACAGCATGCTAAGTTGGGGATAATCAATGAAAAAAATTGAAAACTTCTCTCACCTTAGGTTGGGCAGTGATTACTAAAATGTCTGAATTCTTTAAAAAAAAGCAGACACAAACTAAGGGATTGGTTTAGCATAAGCTCACATTGCAAAGGAATCTAGGGGGGGGGATTAAAAAAATTGTTTTTTCTAGACATAATGAGGATTAAATTGGTACAGTCAACCAGACCAACTTAAAAACCCAAGACACCTGTGTTGACAGTTTTGGTTGACAGTTTCTAATTAGAATTACCATATTTACCAACGGCAGTGTTGGTAAAGACAAAAGTGGCATAAGCATTTCATAGTAAAATACAAAGCAATATCATAGTATCTATCAAGGGACTACTTGGTGAAAACGATAGTATACATAAGAAGGTTCACAGGAAATACCAATGATTAAATCAAGATAACGTCAGATGGAAAGGATACAAAGTCGCTAAAATATAAATCAAATCTTTTTTTTCACACCAGTAGAGGGGTAACAAATGACAGACAGAAGTTGAAATGAATTGAAGTCAGCAACTGGCACACACGCTTTTTATTAACATTGTACAGATTAGTAGAAAACAATCACATATTTTCTAAACTTTTCACCAATGGTCTCAAAATTTTGTTTCTTTTTCAACTTCATGATGCTCATGTGAGCTCATTGTGAACCCTATCTGGCTGCAATTTTGTAGGAATATGTCACCATGTTCAATCTCTGAATTGTAAGAGCCTCACTGCTCAAAACACAATGAAAATCATACAAAAGTTATTTACACCACCACATAGAAATACTACAAAGCACACTGAGAGTGTACATCTCTACCAACACCTTTGTCACTAAAAATGAAAGAACTGGATTAGCACCCGAATTCAATCAATTGTTCCTTGGGACACAGCCCACTCTTCCAATTAATGAAATTAAAATCTGTATCAATTAGAGATATGATGCGAAAAAACTGACAAATGTGGGTGAATACACAATCTATGTCCAACTTCATTTGCAGAGGTAAAAACCAGTCGAAAATCAATTATGAAAATAACCGCGTTCTAATAAATTCTAGCGATTTGAATGCATTACAAGGGAGATAATTCAGTGTGTACGAATTTATATTGGGTTATCTCCCTTAGGTTTTAAACAGCTTTTTTTTTTCAACTAGCCCCTTTTCATAACTGTTCTCAGCTACAAAATGAAAAAAAATCTCACAATTCATAAAAAAAAAAAGTCCGCCCCAAAATTTGATCAATTCTTCACCAGCCCATGACCCACCCTTCCACAAAATTTTACTGAAATTCATCAAGAATTTTGAGAGATACTGAGGTAAAAAAAGTGAAGACTAACCAACAGGAGTGTTAGAAAGTAGCGTTTATTGAACAAAGAAAGACAACTCTGCAAATGCATTGAATACAAATATGCATAGGAATTATGTTTCTCTAGATAATAAAGGGGAAATACAGTACGTAAAATGTTATGAAATTTCAAAATTGCGACAGCACAGGATATGCCGATACTGTAAAGGAAACAGCTTTTCAGTGTTCCTCTGAAGACGAATAACTTTCGAAATGAATATGGCTCTATACTTGTGTTTACAAGTTGCAGAAATTAGGAGCTTTTTACCCAGGCAAAAAAATGTACCTTCCCACTTCCTTTTTCTGAAGAACTTTCCTCTTCCAAAAAGTAATGAACAAGTTTATTATTACTTCGTAGAGATACAAGATCCTAAAACGATTGACATGTATTACAGCCTGGTACAAGAGGCCATCTCTTGGTTCTTATTCCAGAATACTATTATTATATTATGTTTTTTTCCTAATAGTAATGCTGTCAAAAAATTAGTACTTCTGTAGAAAAATTGAATAATTACAATGAAGAAAGAGAAAAAAAAATGAACCTTAAATGCTCCAATATTTAATAAATAAGCTTTGTACCTTCCGGTTAGAATACATTGATTAACTTGTTCCAGAATTTTCTGTACTGTTTGAGGTCTTATCATAATTTTGTGTGTTTTTGCTTTCTATATGTACTTAGATATAGTAATAAGTAAAGGAATACCTCAAGTGTACTACATCAAGAGCTGCACAATTCAAGGTAAAACGTAGTGTCTTAAAAAAAAAAAAAAAAAAGATTTGACGTGTTGAAACTCATGAAACATTTCGATGGATATTTGAAAATGATACAAAAACTATAGATTACATCATGTAGTATGACAAGGCAATGCTTGAGCATAATGATCTGAGGCTTCCATCAGCAAAAAGGTTGACAATGTATGAACAGCTTGTAGCTGCTATGCCAGGGCGCTTAGTAAGGAGGAAGTGTTGCGACCAAGTCCCCCCCCCTCTGTACCATGCTGAAAGTGTTCAATAGGTTTAGAGATCAGCACGATTGCAGGGGATGGGTCTCCAACTAATTAAGGCACCTATGGACGTTGAACCAATTTCAAATATCCATTAAAATGTTTCACAAGCTTCTACTTGTCAATTCAAAAAAATGAAAAGACACTACACTAGGTACTGACCAGGCTTGACATTATCTAACTTCTATGATCGTATGGGAACCAGTGTATCCACAACATCAATAGACAGGACTGTGTTTTTTTAAATACTGAAAACAAGCACTATACACTATTAAGAGATGTAAATTTGCTTGAGGTTACCGCACGGTGTGCCATTTTAGCAAATGGCATCATTGGACCTTACTCTGACTATGGTTCAGTCACTGGCCATTCATACATTGACATGTTTCAAAATAGGTTCCGGCCTAGAGAAACAGAGCAAGCAGATAAACTTCTCTTCCAGGAATATGATGCACCAACCCATTATGCCTTGGTGGCGGGATGAGAATTTTCCTGGTATCAGAACTTGATGTAGAGGGCCAATTGAATGGCCAGCCTGGTAATGTGACCACTCCTCATTTTTCTTGGGGGGGGGGGGTCTCAAAAGATAGAATTTACGGTCACAATCCTTGGACTGTCACCAGGCACAGAACAGTAATCCCAGATGTCATCGTATAGATTACCCAGGATCAATGATGAAAATTATGCTAATCTGTCGGTCAAGAATAAATGCTTGTATCAGTAATGATGGTAGTCATCTAGAAAACTATCACTGATTTACCTCATTGTTATTGCCTAAGTATAGTTCAACTGTTCTCTATTTATCATTTGAACATATTCTCTCAATTATTCTAAGAATACAGCTTAACGTATCAGCTGACTAAATTATTTATGTATCGTAAATTATTTGAATTAAATCTCTTCTTGATGAATGTTGCCTTATTTGAGGGAGACAACTGATAAGTTCCTTTTAAAGAGTTATTTCCCTTCTTAAATGTTGCGTCATTTTACGAACACCATGTATGTTTTGTTCAGTATTTAGATGGTAAAATATGTTTGTACTCATGATTGAGAAATAGCTAACAAGTTATTGATTGAGATTTCATTCCTCCATGATCGTGGCCTTCTACTAAATTTGAACAAATATCTTGCCCATGAGAGGATGACAGTATCTACAAAAAAAACATAATAGTAAGAAATCAGAAATAATCATCAGGAAATTGAGGTTGATTTTGTTAGCATTCAAAAAAATGTTCATTATTTCTGAAGGATGATCAAAATTAGCATCAAAATATAAATAAGATTCCTTATATTTCCTGGTTTCCTATCGATTACCAGCTGCTTGAATATTGAAAAATGGATGATAATTTGTTTTATGTCAGTAAGAGGGGAAGCTAATGAAATTTAAAAAAAAAAAAAATTAGAATATTGCAAAAATTCAGTTATTGACAATATCACCCACAAATAATTACTCATGGACAGAAAGCATACAATCATGCTTTAGTACAACAATTTAACTATAACAAAAACAAGAACAATCCTCACCTAATTTAAGGAAGTGAACTCTTCACTGTTTGTCTGCTCTGTTAAACCAAACTGATATCTAAAAATCAACATTCTCCAACCATGATTTGAAATCATGACCAACTGATTTGTAGGCGAGTCCCTTACCAACTGAGCTAAATTTAGGATTCTTATCTACAAAATATGTTAGAAATATACACAAGGGCTTATTTCATTCAAATAAATAAATACATTTATGTTAAAAATATATATTCATTTTTGTAATTTTTTTATTCATTATATACACAGTACAAAAATTGCAGTAATCATCTTGAGTAAGAATAGAAGTAGGAGTGAAATTCGACCCTGCAGCAAATACGCTTGTTCCTTACACAAAAATTGATATAGAGATCTTTGCGTTCTTTGTAAATTAGCGTACATATAGTTTATGATTATGTTTCTCTTGAATGTTACTATTGTCTTCATTAAATATAGAAGAGAATACATGAAGGTTGAATTAAAGAAAGGCAGATATATCCAAATTAAAATTCATATTTAGTAACAAATAAGTGAGTAGTCATGTATTAACGTACATGTGTGTTAAATACAGAAAAAAAATCGATATTTTTTGCCATGCTCATTTCAAGAAATGGTAAAAAAAAAATTTTTTAAATAGAAGCATGCTGAAAAATTGAAATAAGTAGAAATTAGACTGTGCAGATTGAAAATAGCATTAAGACAGGTTCACACAAAATACCATTTGTGACTCAATATCATTTACAAAAGAAAGTATTAGTAAGCATAATTATAAATAATTCATTAAATGGCTAAAACCGGTAATTATAAAAGATTAGGTACAAGAGTCTGTTAGGTATTCAATAAAAAATGACCAAGAAGAGAGTATTTAATTTTACTCCAGAATTTGTGACACAAACATATAAGTAACATCAGAGAAGTAATGTCATTGAGTCAGAAAAAAGATACAAGTCATTGGAAAAAGATTCTAACCTCTGATATGCACAGAGGCTGCATTTTGCAATGACTAGCCAAAAGTGAATAAGTATTGTCTGTAACTTAGAGAAGAGTCATTAACATACCAACTTTTTCCTTTTAGACATTTTGAACTCTTCTCATCTACATGGAAATGGATCTTCTGAAACATTGTGACTAAATAGATGAAAAAAACAATTCAAATTGTCTTAAAAAATTAAAGTTGGCATGTGAGTTAAGTTGTTGTTTGTTTCATGTGTTACAAAACAAACACATTGACATAGTTATAGGTATTTCCTGTGTCAGAAAATTTCTGCAATTTGTATTTTCTTCTAGTTTCATTTTAACTCATTATTTCATTAAAGCTATTCATTACCTCTATTTCTGGTAGATACAAAGCCAGCAAAAAGGGTTAATATACCAGTCTTCAGATGGGGTTGGTGATTCTTAGTGGTCAGTTTTTGATAAATTTAGAGAAAACTGAATTTATAGGTAAACGTAATAGTGGCCAGAGTAATTTTTTCAGATTACTTGAAAGGAATCATATTTTCGGAAGAAGCTAAGAAAACATCTGTGTTTGATCTAAGTCAGATCTGTGTGAGTTTCATTGTTCAATATGTAAGGGAAAATGTTAAAGTTAAATTTGAGTCACTTCAAAAGTAAATGATCCAACATTAAAACTAACAATCGAAACATGCATGGTATGTCAGATGGCTTATGGAACATAAATCTAACATAGTTTGTTTTTACTGACAAATTTCTTATGAATTTCATTGATTGGATGAGACACTATTTATCCACTGTAAACAAGTTATTGTCTACTTATATAATGAACAATGAAACCTTTTTCTGTTTCTCAGTCTGTAACAATGATCTCTTCCACTTGAAGGTAACAATTTTGCTGGTGAAAACATCTTCGACCCATCATTTGAAACAATGGACCCTTCTACTTATATGAGTACAGTGGTTTCTTTTCTAGAAAATAAAAAAGTCATCTCATAGGAATACAAATGTATCCTTGAATCTTTTCATAGGGATCAACTAGTAACAAAAAGAATTTTTGTATGTATGTACTTAAAATAGTCTTTTTCTTTTTTAAAGCAGTTAATTGCATCATTTAACCAACTTTAGTTTAGTTGGTATAGGATTTAACTTGTGATAAAATTGGTAGTTAAATTTGGTATGGCTGATATCAGAATTGGGATTATTTTTTTTAGAATATTGATATTCCCGGATGTGACTGTCTTTTCACTTCACCAGTTGCCTTTATGTGACTCACTTCGGCTGTTCCATGCATTTGCTCCCCTTGCCAAGAAGATATTTTTTCTAACACAAGTGGAGGTTTTGAATTTGTAGTTCATGGCTGTGTAATTCGCTACACTTATTTCAATTTTGTAATTCACCCTGTGGGAGTAGCATCCACTTTCACCGATATAAAATGAAAGATATCCAAAAATATCAATCGGAATAAACTGTTTTTTTTAACGAAAAAAATAACTATAATAATTTAACGCAGGAAACTGTGAGAAATCTAACTGATCTATTGTTGACTGTATACTGTTAGTATTAAGTAGTTCTGTAATAAATTGTTCATACTCGTAATGTTTTTGAAATTCTGCCGATCTCTGTTGCACGCCACGACGGAGTATTTTTAGAGCTTCTCGCATCTGGGAATTGGTTGGTGGAGCCTCTGAGAGTTCTTCTTCATCGTCTTCTAGATTTGGTTCATTCTCTTCTTCTGATTTGGGTTCCACATCGGTTTGAACAGCTTGACATATTTCCGACACTGTCATTGTAGCTGCCACTTCAACATCATCATCAATAGCCAACCAATTTTCAAACTCTTCTTTTGACATATCATCTGGGATTCTATCAAGAACTTCATTTGTAATAAGCTCTAATTCTTTGTTAGCAGGAGGTCCTGTACTGGTGGTATTGGAAAATCCACCTTTCTTGAAACAGTTTTCGATAGTCTTCTCTGAGACTTGCTTCCATGACATAGCCAGTAGATGCAATGCATCAAGAAGAGAAACCTGTTTTGCAATCGCGTTTGCATCAGATTCACTTTGAATATCATCGAGTTCGGCTAGAATTCTTGCACAAATTTCTCTTCGATAATAAGTCTTTAGAGCTTTTATAATGCCTTGGTCACATGGTTGAATTAACGATGTAGTATTCGAAGGTAAGAAAACAACTTTGATGTTCTTTAATGGCAAAATATTTGTGTGTGCCGTACAATTGTCAACTAACAAAACAATTTTTCTCTTTAGTTCCAGATCCCAGTTCAGTAACCAGTTGTTGAAAATAACAGTAGTCATCCACGAATTTGCATTAGAACAGTAATGAACAGGTAGATTTTTGACACCTTTAAAACACCGAGGATTTTTACTTTTTCCAATTACAAGAAGCTCTCGTTTCTGCCCCTTCATATTTGCACAACAAAGGATCGTCACTCGCTCTTTCGAAAATTTGAATCCTTCTTTGGCGTTTTCGTTTTTAAACAAATAATGCTCGGGCATGGCTCGAAAATAAAGCCCTGTCTCGTCTGCATTATAGACATCCTCAGGGGGATATTCTGCAATGATTTTTGGCCAATCTGTCTTGATCCACGATAAAAAATCAGAACTTCTTCCTTCCCCATGGACTCGTTGTTGTTGTTTGTATACAATATTCTCACGCTTTTTCCATCGGTTCAGCCACCCGTCAGTAGCAGTGAAATTTTTCTTACCCATTTCTTTGGCAAACTCTTCTGCTTTCTGACGCATCTGTGCCCCATTAATCGAAGCATTCTTTTCACAAACATCTCCAAACCAGATTTTTAAAGCCGATTCAACTTGTCTATCTTTACCAGATCGTACTCTCTTACGATCTATGTTCTCATTAGTAAGCGCCGATTTTTCAATATCCGATCTGTTTTTTAAAATCTTGCACAATAATGGCTGTGAAATTTTTAAATGAACAGCGGCACTGCGCTGGCTCATTTTGGGTAATTTGTCATAACATTCCAATATGTCTAGTTTTTCTTGAAGAGATAAATCTTTGCGTTTCTTAACATTTGTTGTTTCTGCCATCTTGTGATGGGGAAGTGTTTTGATAAGTTAATACTTCTAAGCCGCATATAAATACGATCTACCTGAAGTTTCGATAACAACTTGGAACTTTGATTATAGTGAGCACATAATTCTTAATTTGTTTTAAATGAGATGTTTGTCTGGAACACTCATATTGATAATAATATCTGTGATTATAATAAACAGAATTCGAAAATATGGCTCGTTTACAATTGCTAGCTATTATCATAGAACTCTTCAGAATTTGGAGGCGAGATTCGAAGCAAATCTTGATTGACGCACGTGTTATTCAGATTATCATCTTCATAATGAAGCTTTTAACTCATAATATGCTCACTTCTTGTATTATTAAAGGAGTTACCAAAGGATACCCACTTGGAATACAGGTAATTATTGCTTCGAGTTTTTTTTCGACAAGAATGAAATTTTAATCTGTTCAATTGACTCCGAGAAAACATGTCAAGACAACAAAACATTTGGCTTGACATGCTGGCGAAAATTTTGTCTGTTGTTTCACATTTTTAGTAAATAGCATTAATTTAATATGTTATTGGATTGATCTGAAAATAGCTGTCATAAAGGATCACATGGATATTTATCAATTCGAAATTGTTGTATTTGGTCAATAGGTCCGTATTAGCACCTAATTAAGTTCGGAAGAGGTATCGGGAAAAAAAAACCTTTGAAGACGAAAGTGCGAAGTTGGACAAACCCCCTTGGTTAAATTAAAACAATATATAACTAGAATTATGTGTTGGTGGCAGTATTTTTTTTTTCTTTGGTTCATAAGGAAAAGCGTTTACTTGGCCTCCTATGTTCTAATCATGCATTTTTTTTACCGGTCGATTTTTTTTTTTTTTTTTTTTTTAAGGCAATACTTTGCGCTTAGGTGGGTTTGTCCGAAAGGATCTTTTTTTTCGTTTGGACCTCCATACGGACAAACTTGTGTAAAGTGAAAAAGTCTTATTGCTTAATTATTCAAATGATCCTCAGGATTGAAAATAAAGTCATGACTTGACTTATAACAATTTAAGAGACTCGAATATGTTGAATTTTTTTTGTGCTTGCTTTTAACCTATCAATAATAATACTCAATTACTTCGGAACTTGACACTATAATCTGGATCCAAGATTCACTAATTATGGAAATCTTCAATGTTCAAGAAAAATGGGTCACATAAGTAAATTTTTCAATTATGTTGATCAAAATAAAACTCCACACTGAAAAGAACTTCCGATTTTTTAACACCTGTTCTTAATTCCTTGCATTTGAGATAACAGTGCGAAATTTTCGTTACAAAAAATGTATTGATGAAGAATGTTAACTTTCAAAATGGATCCTTGGATTTATTCTATAATTTTATTATTGGGAGATGTATTTTGTTCCAGATGGAAATTTGCAACACAAGTTACTTCCCTGGATACTGGATTATGAAAATTTATTTACTGCGATGAAAAATTGAGGTTATTACTTCAAAGCTTTCAAAGATTGTCTTAAGGTTTGGGTGTGAGTAATTACTAAAGAACAGTGTTTTGTTTTGATTTTTTTTTTTTTAAATGAAGATGGGGAAAGGTTAGGAAATTTGTCTCTCTTGGTCATCCAAAAGCAACCATTTGTTGTACTATAAGAGTTATCTCCCTTACTGTCTGTACTTTTCTATCCTTACGAATGACCTAAGATTTCATGGATGTGTATTTGAATTTCTGTGAGATTATTATTTTTTTCAATCTATTTACAAAGATAAAATGTATACAAGTATGCTTTGAAATAGTGAAGTTAACTCGTTCTGAAAATTTTTTCTTCACATTCTCTTACTTCAAGACTTGATGGTTCATCTAAGGTTTTATTAAAAGTGACTTAACTCATTGAAGATTCCATTGTTTCAAATGTTGGGTAAGAAAAATTTTTTATCAGCAAAATGACTTTCATCTTACTTTTATCATGTATTACAGACCAGAAACAAACAGCAAAAGTCATTGTTCTACTTGAAGATGGAAATAAATTTTCATATTTTATTATTGTAGGCAACGAAGGTGCAAGTGAAAGAGACGGATTTCAACCAAGCTTTCATTGCTCGAATGATTCCCAGAGTTGAATGGTCTGCCTTGATTGCTGCTGCTAATGAGGTAAGAATAATTTCAGATTCAGCCATTATTTTTTTTTACTCCTGCAGTCATTTCGTTTTGTTTTTTTTTTAATCATATTTTTAATGGTAATCTCAAGTCTTTAAAGTATCTGGAAGAAGAAAAGAAATGCTAATCACAGTCAAAAGGTACGTTTATCTCTTATCACACACTGTAAGAGGTTCTAACGGGAAATGTGCTTAGTTGTTCCAATTTCTGAAGACCTCTACCTTGATCGTTAAGTGTTGTAAAATCTCTCTTCATTGACTTACAACATTAGTAAGTCAGTTAACTTTTACTACGATCAACAAGGGAGCTAACCATTGAATGTAAGTGATGTTCAGATGAAGTAATTGAATTTATTCCATTATTTGAGCAAATATTCTGTTTTTCACAACATTTTGGCTGATTTATTTGTTTTTCAGTCTTTCTAATCCTTAGAGTATCATCTTATGCAGCCATTCTTGAGGGGAGTCCATATGGTTCTCTTGGGGAGCCCTGGCACATTTCAAGTTTTGGGGCCATAGACTGAAATATTGAATGAATTTCTATCAGTAATATGTATCAAAGGGTACCTGGGAACCTGAGAAAAGTGCTAAAGAGTACAAAAAAAAAGGGAAAAGGTTAAGAATAGATGATCTAATGTGTTTTCCTCTTAATTTTGCCATCTTTTCAGCTGAAACAGTTCACAGATCAAGGTGTCAAAGATTCTGACTGACACCATTAAAAGAAAAACTGACCATAGATTATTTTTTTTGTTCTTATCAGATGAAATATTGCAAATAGTTATTAATGATCTTTGACTATTCTTCATCTTAATTGTCAATCTACTAAAGGTAGTAAATAGCGCAGACTGGAAATAGAGAATAGTCTCTTGAACCCACATCCCTTTTACCACGGGAGCCTGGTTATATGCAGTAAGTACGTTACTGATATTATCAGTACAGAAGCCAAAATAAACATGTCGTCAGATGTTGGGATGGAAAATAGGATTAAAGCTTGATTTGATCTTCAATCAAGTTCTCCTGGTTCAGATGCTAGCACAGTTGGTGCATTCGATCAGGATTACCTGTGGTAAAAGAGGCATGAGTAAGGGTCTCGCTGAGAGTTGATTCTCTATTTCCGATCCACATTATTTACTCACTACTGTAGATGTTGTGATGCAAAACAATTTTTAAGAATATCTAAGATTAAGGAAAGTAGTATTCAAAAGCTAATAATGACTATATATGTTAAGGTCCGCGTGTACAATTGATGTGGTGGTTAGATCAAAACAAATTTATTAGCACAGAGAACCAAATTGAGGAACTTGGTTTAAAACCCAGCTGAATCTGTTCATGTTCACTTCGTAGTAATACCCTTGGGAAAATCATAAATACTGTAATGTTAGGTCTGTAGGGTCATGAAAAGGTCAGATACAGCACCATTTGCAATACAGGTATCCCCAGCTTTTAGACACCTCGTTTTTCCAAAAGACCTTCATTAGTTCAAGTTTGCCCTGCTATCCAGGAATGGCATAAAGCAATTGTCAATCATTTATATACTGGGAAAATATTCAGTGTTCCAAGACCTAAAAAAATAATAATCTATGCCTGACCTTCTTGATGTTGAAGGTTGAGGTTCATCGTGTGCTGCAGTTTATGTGGAAGACTTGAAATCCAACCATATGTTTGACTCTTACACTCGTTATGGGTACTCAAAATATCCAGCAAACCTACGTGACCTTTCAAAATGAAATTGTAGTGAAAATTTCATGTTAATTCAGCTTACGAGAGGTTTTTATAGGAACACTCAACTTTCGAATAGTGAGGGACACCTGTATATCGAAACACCCATGGAAACGGCCAGTGATCTTCATTTTATTGTTTATAACTTTGAGACTGGGTTGTATGAAGATGACCTTCTGATTCCCCCGCCCATTGGTGGTGGGGAGAAATAAAGGGAAAGAGAGGAGGAGGGTAGATTACTAGAGAACTTGAATAAGGAGGAATGGGAATTTTATGATATTTTGATCAGATGACTCTTAGGTTAACCAGTTTACATATAACCTATGTTGAAAAAACTACTTGCAGTATATTCTGTGGTAATTTTGTGTTGGTGCCATACCATATCTAATGAAGGCTTACTGAAGCTTGGTATTGAAGAGGCCTAAGATTCATCCTATTGCCTCAAAATAAGAAAAATACCTTGCCAAGTCTTGGAAGGATCAGTAATCCCCAGGGCAGCACCTTTTCATTGCACTAAAAAGAGAGGCTCATCTTGACGTCTTCAGAGTGGATCGATTTTTTTTTTTTCATCTCCTTGTACATGGTACTCCACACTGAACCGACCTTGTGTCACACTTTGCTATCTTGGTGAAACAAGTAAATACGAAACTGGCTTGAGTATGGTCACTTTAGCCCCCTATTTCCCAATATCTATAAAAGTGATATATATATATATATATATATATATATATATAAATCGTGTAACCTGATCATGTGGTGTGCGCTCATTCGACCACATGCAGCATTGAATTTTTCTCTGCACTCCACGACAGATATCTAAACTTGTCCCTTACATTTCATGATGGATGATAGAGAAGTTTGGGAATGAGTGAGTGCATGAGCCAACAATGATTTCCTTATCTGTACAGGCAGTAGCAACAATAAACTGTTCACCACTTAGTCAACCTCAACAGGGTCCATTCGTATTTACTGGATGTGTCAGGGATCACTAGATGCAACATACATCTGGGGTCAGCCAAACAACTTCTAACCTGGAAAGTTTCTTTGAAAAACAAAACCAAGGTAAACTCTACTTCAAATAATTCATAGAATAACTAGCTGGGGCCCATGCAAATTCCATGTGTGTCTGCAACTGAGATTATCCATTATCTTTCATTCTTTGCTGGTATCTTTTCATTCTTTCCCTTGTCCATTCCATTTTTCATTGCCGGTCTATGATTTGATCTGAATGTTGAACAAACCTGGATTAGTTTCATGTGCAAAATTTTCATACCCTCTTTGTAAACTATCTAACATTTTCTTCTGTCCTCTACCTTCATACATTCTTATTAATCTACCTAACTCTTTTTTTTTCTCCTCTCTTCCTACCCTCTTATTGACCTTTCTTACTCCCTTTCTCTCCTACTCTCTTCCTACCCCTTCAGTAAACTACCTAACTCTTTTTCTCCTCTCCTTTCTTTCCGAATAAGAAAAGGGATATTTTGGATAAAATGAGTATTTTAATTTATTCAATTCATCATGATAAAATTAGGAATATTTTGATTTATTTAACTTGTTGTGATAATATATTTTTATTCATTTAATTCATATTTTTTTAAAAAAAGTATAACATTTTCATACACTGGTTAGCTAAAACAAATCCTAACTCGGATTTTTCCAACTTGTATTCCATAATGTAACAAAGAATCTTAGAAAATCTATTTCACAAAACATTTTGACTCATCGTCTGTTTTATTCAAATTTCTGCACTCCAAAAATTTTCTCAGTCTTGACCAATTGGAGCATAATGGTCATATATCATGACTAGCAGGATTAAAGTATAGATGTTTCCTCTCAAAACTTCAAACAACTACTTATGTTTATATTAAAATACTATATTCAGTCATAATTTTCTTTCTTCTTCCAGATTGGCCATGGTGAAAACCTACCTACAGAATTGAGTGAAGATTATGAGAAAGATGAAGAGTTTCTCAAACGGGCCCATCATGCACTTCTAGAAGTGAGTTGTTGTCATCAATATTCTGTACAGTTTATCACATTTGGTCATTCCAGACCAAACCAGTGCAAATCTATAGATATTTTGGGGTTTTGAGTGTTGGGTTAATGCCCTTCTACGTTCCCACAAACTGCTTCTGTTTGTGTCTAGGAAAAATCTTCTGCTATCTTTTCCTATTGGTTTTTTGTTAACTCCTTATTACTGTTTTATTTCACTTATTGCAATATGATTTTACTTAACCTTAGGCACTTGGTATGTGACTTTGTTTGTCGAGCTGAGTATTGGTACTGCCACTGCTGTCAACTTTGATCACTGAATAAAATTTTGCATAATTTCAAGGTTGTGTTGTCATGTCAATTTCAGTCATGCATGAACAGACACCAGTTATAGGCTTTCAAAGTTACAAAGTGCACAAAATCTCGGCATTCTTGGAGGAAAATGCAGAGTATTAAGATTTGTCAAAAGAGATAATGTTAGATGGTTATTATAGTGTAATCTCGCTTATTTATTTGCAAATGTGTCAGAAATCTGGGTTCATTCTGGGCCCATTAGATTGTCCTAATTTTCTCTAGAAGAGTGACCCAACTAGTCACAGGGTTGCACAATAAGGAATTTAGCTATATGACTTATTTGATAGATGGGTGCTGGTGAAGGTCTCAAGGATAGGGGATGTGAGTTCAAATATCACTGAAGGCTTATTTATTTTCGTTCCAAACTGCTTACTTATCTGCAGTGATAGAAATGGGCGGGTATGTAGTGGGACAGCATTTCCCTACTTTTCAGTTTTAGGTGGGGGTGGGGTTATTACATCTTCTTCCCCTTCCCAGCCTTATTGTGTCCCTATTTCCTAAAACTGATCTCGAATAATATGAGTTACTCTAAAAAGACTAGGGGAAAAAAATCAATAATTTTTGTGTGTTCTATCAAACCACAAGAAATGCCAACTGGAATGTCTCTGCTCCTTCACTGTTCAATTCGTGGTAATGTCCTCCAAAAATACATTCTGTTGAGTGACCAAGTGCAACAATTCGAAACCTAAAAAAAACAGTTTTCAAATATAAAAATTCGAAGATGTTTTTTTTTTTTTTTTTTTTTTTTCCTGTGAGCTCATTCTTTATTTTCTGATCGTGCTGTTTATTTGTTACTGCAGGATTACAGTCCGATTCAAAACTATGATCAAAAAGAACTGAAAGTTAAGATGAAGATAAAAGCTGGTTGAAATTAATAATATAAATTCAATTCATAACTCGCAATAATAATAATGACAATGCTTCATCTAAGAAATTCCTAGATTATTGTTACTTCTTGATTGGGGAGGATGTTTGATATTTTAAACGAGTTTCTCTCCATTGATATAAAGTTGTTTGCAAGAATCATTTCTTTATTCATGTACTTTCATTTCTCTTTGAGGTGTCAGGTTCTCTTCTCAACCTTTATTTACCTTATTATATTTAACCTTTAGCCCTATGTGTTCTTCCTCATGAGCGCCAAGATTTTGTGCACTTGGCAACTTTAAATGCCTGTTACTTGTGTCTACGTTCGCATATAACTGAAATTGGCATGAAATATCTACAGGATGTGAAAAATAATGATCACTGACAGGTTGACATCATCTGTTTTCTCACCTTATTTTACACGTCTGAAGATGCAAGTGCATCCGTTATCTGACGTTCAGACTTGTGTTGAATTCTATGCCGTAATATCATTTCATATATTCATTAAGATAGCTAATTGTTATTTGTTGGAAAATTTAGGCTTTGTAGCAATATTAGAGATTTTTCTTTTGTACTAAAATGAATTTCTTTCTCTTTTTCTTTAGATTGAAATTGAAGAAGGCAGTCTGATTTGTCCTGAGACTGGGCGGAATTTTCCTATAAGAAATGGCATCCCAAATATGTTGTTAAATGAAGATGAAGTTGGAACCTCTTAATATTTGTAAATAAATCTTTGATATTTATTCCGTGACTTGGTTTATTTCATAAGTCCTGTTTGCTGATTGGAGTTTCATCCATGTATCGGAGGCTCAGGCTGGAGAGTTCAGGTCTTTTCAACTTGGCTGCTGCTGCTACTACTACATCACATGACATATCTCAAACGAACCATGGAGATCGAGTCATTGTAGTGACTGTGGGGTTTTATGGGGCCAGAGTGCTAGCTCAGTGGCAGAGTTGGACTGCCTTACACAGCTTAAGTGCTACTATTGCCCTACTATTTGCTCATAGTTGGAAGAAGTGGATTCATGTTTTAATAGGTGGGGTGAGGAGATCAGATGATTTTTTTTTTTTTTTTTTTTTTTTTCCTCCCCCACAAATAAATTCAGTTATTGATGCAACAAATATCAACTGTTTTGTGTAAATCTCCTTGAATGTTTCCAAATTGATGGGCTGACTTGTGGGAATAATCCCCTTTGATGAAGGGCACCATATTAGATCTATGTAAACTGAGGAATAACAGGGGAAGAGGGGTGTTCGTCAGTGTTAGGATATTGAGCGCTGTTGAGAGATTAACATTGGCAGTGGAGCGAAGAAATATGGTTTTAAAATGTAACATGAGAACTTCTGTGGAATTGAAAGAAAATGAAATATGAATGCGGGGGAAAAAGGGACCTGGAAATTGTTGACCCCCTTTATACAGATTTTCCGAGAAAAAAATGGGCAATTGTGGTGCATTGATACTTAAGTCTGCAGAGCAGAACTAGTGACATTTGAGTTATTTTTCTGCAACAAACATCAGAGACGATGGATACAAATTACTGATTGAAAAACTGTGTTCCTGCAAGATAAGCGGTGTTGGTTTAATGTCTATTTAGAAGTTGAAAATTTGAAACCCGAACATAATTGTGAGCAGCAGATGTACTCTACTCTGTACACACTACCAACTCTTGTTTCTCAAATTTTTCCACTTATTTACATCCAAATAGGTAAAATAAAAGTTGCTGCCAACTTTGAAAATGACAGGCACAACATTTTTAAAAAAATAAAGATATCTGTGTGTGTATGTGTACAATACAATTACTTGACTACTGGCCATTATAGGAAATTGATAAGAGCCAGATATATTAATTTGCTCACAATGCTGTGCCATGTTTAGTTTGGATCAGTGGTTCTCCTGAAATCTAATGAATAAGCAATTAGAAGATTATACATATTTCTTGTAAATCATCTCTCTTGACTTTTACTCCTTAGGATACATTTGCATTGTTTGTTTGTTACCGACATCTTTTCAAAAATTCAATTCAATCTGGCAGACTGCTTAACACCTCTTTCCTAGTCCAGCCCCTTTCCAAACATGCACCTATGGTTCGGGCACTGCACTAGTACTAATAATATATGGTATATACAAAAAAATTTCTATAAAAGCAATTACTGAAGTAGATTTGACAAATCTATTCCACCTAATTTAAATTTTGTTGCCCAATCATCTTTATGATTTGATTGAAATTCTTTTGAAGTACAGAAAATCCAGGACAAATTAAATATACTTTGTTCCAAAGTTTTCATACTGTTCTTTTGATCTGTCTATCCATGTCGTGTTCTTATTGAATTCCAATGAAACGTGCAGAATTATCTCCTTTCTAACCAAGCTAATAGTTAGTTAACTCAAAATATATATAGAAGTTCTGCCTATCCACATGATATCTCTGGAAGTTCTCAATGAATTTCAATGAAATATCATCGAAAATTGGGCAAAAGGTTAAGCGCCTGAATGCTATACTTAGTTGTCAGTTGTTGGAAAGTTGCAACCCACGTGAGATAGACTTCCAATTAGTTTTGTAAAGCATGAATGAGATGACGTTTGCTAACATGAGACACATTGGAAAAAAAATTGTTTACAGGAAGCTGGAGAATATTTGCTAGCAGAAATAGTGCATGGAACTTTGGAAAGGATGAGCTGACTGATGTCATGTAAAAAATTCATAAGCATGGCCATTACAAGCCATGTGGTAATTACCAAGGTTGTCATGAAGAAACATGAGTAAAAATATTCCAAGACAGCAGGATTACCCAATGTTAAATTTGTGGTTCTCTTGAACATTGGGCAAGTAGTTGTCCATTTACTGATGAGATTGTTCTTTGTAATGATAGTGAAGCTGAGAAAGTGCAGATGATATTGACGGCATCAGAAGAAACACTGAATGAGGTTATGGATTCTTTGACGGTGGAGGCCATTAGCTTTGGGGTTTTTTTTTGTTTTTTTTTTACTAGGATTGCTTCAAGTCGGTACGTGGTAAATGATGGCCTACCAATTATCTGGATATCTTTGACAAGAAAAAGTTTATCAAACAAGCTGTCTAATTCCACCTATGAATTCAGGGAAGGACAAAGTAAAAGCTCTGCTGAGTGTTAGCTATACCTTGAATTTTGGCTAGAAAAAAAAAGTCAGAAAAGTCGATGTAACATACCACTTTTGCTGGGCAAGTTATCAATGCAATGTGTGGATATAGAGGTTGACCTGAATGAAAAACTGGTGAAAGTGTTTAGGAAAAACCTCCAACCTATTACATCTCTTCTTGGGCACTACCAGTTCCCGATTTTAAAAAAAGAGCTTTTTATTGAAAAAAAAAAATGGTGATAATCAGAGAGTGGTGCTCAAATGACGTGACCAGTGATGCATGCAAGTGGTATAGAAAAGCCCCACCCCACACAGTAGTGTCTCTGCCTCTCGTATTTTCATTTAATAAAACTGGCAATGGACCCGATGTCTGGTGGTATCTACTTCCTTGTTGAGGTTGATCTGGCCACATACTACTGCATAGCTGTGCTGATAAATAATAAAAATGAAAATACAATGATATATTCAATATCTACCTACTGGATAGCTTATTTCGATGCGCTTAGATCATTCCTCATGGATAACGAAGTGAGTTTAATAATGAACGCATGATAAATTTACGAGATCCATTTGGTATTAGATTTTCAACACAGCTGCACAATCTTTTGAGTTAGAGCACTCATGAAAGACTAAATCAAATATTAAGTGCATTGTTGAAAAAATTATTAGTGATGTGAGGAAATCTTCATCTTGGATTGTAGCAGCCAGAAATCCTTCGTATGATTTTAGTGGTTTTTTCGGGGGGGGGGGGGCTCTTCTCCAAGTAATCCAACTTTTCAAAGTATGACTTCAACACTTGAGCAGAAACCCAACTCTCGATTGGAGACTGAAAATCTAAATGCGATACTGGAGAGTGGTTCGTGAAAGAGAAGCAAACAAGAAGATACGACAGGCACCTCTCTCCTGAGTTAGATCCACAACAAATCTTGAGTTGTTGAAGATTGGAAACAGTTTATTATAAAAGGAATAAAAAAGATAGATGGCGTTGCCTGGCAGGCAAGCAATTGTTCATGATGGGAAGCAAGTATTTGTTGGGCGTGGTGACATCTATTACAGTCCTAATTTGCTGGATGAAAAGCATAAAGATACAGAAACTTGCAAAGGCAAGACCAGCAGAGACTATGAACAGTTTAGTGTCAAAGTTCAGGATAAAAGTTCCTTTAGTAGATATTCCCAAGATATCTGTGCCAAAGATTGGCAATTACATAAGGTGTTAGCTTTAAAATGATGGACAATTTATTACAAGTGTTCTAGAGGCCTGAATGGGAACTGTTACAATATTTAAAGAAATGATGCAGACACAGACGAGTGTATTGACCTTGAAGATCATGCGAATGAATAGCAGCAAGATGATTAGGAAGCTTCCAAGGCCTGTGAATAACCTCTAAACAAAGATTACAGAAATTGGATAAAATACTATGTGTTTGAAAAAGTAAAATATAAAGCATAACCATATATATATATATATATATATATATATATATCAGGCACAGAAAAACTCAAAAAAAAAAAGAAAAAAAAGAATCTGAAAATAGCTCTTTACCCGATCAACTCTCCTTAATCTGAGCAAAATTTTGTCACTGTAATTTGAAAGTGTTCTTTCATGTTCTGTAGTGCCTTGAAAAAAGAAAAAAAAAAAAAAATGTTCCAAGGTTGTACCCACTTTAAATTAAATATTCAAAACTGTACCAGTGTCAAAAAGTGACTTATTAGTACAAATTATTTGTTTGCTGAAATATTCGCAAAATAGACATTGTCAATTTTGAATGTTGGCTATTTTCACAATTTTTCCTTCTATTTTCTGACATAAAATGAAAGATTGGGACATTTTTCTTCAATTAATTTTTTCATTGATGATCATAGAAAAGAAGAAAATATTGCTTTTGCTAACTTCATTATCCAACTCCAGAATAGCTCCACAAACAAGACGTAGTAGATCAAAAGTAAAGCTTGGCGTCAGTGTTGTCACAAGAATTGCCAGAAGACTGAAGACTGCCTTTAAGAAAATTAATACCAAATAACAAAATTCTATTGTCCTGCAAAAATAGTTATAAAAAAATTTTTTTTTAGAATCTCAAGTGTCCAATACCTCAAAGGATTATCTAGAATCTGGGCATTCTTTTTATCCCTTTTAAAATTCTCTTCTGAATATCTCTTATTAATTCCTTAATGGATTATCCAAAGTATCACACAAATTTTTCTATATTTAATTTTTTTGTGACCATCACTCAGTCATTTATTAAAAAAAAACAAAAAACTTTTGATTTGAACAGGACCAAAAATATTTGGTTATCCTATTTTAGAATGATTCTATGCTGAATTTCTCATACCTATGAGTTTTAATGGCTGTTATAAAGCAGAAAGATTTCTTCCCTAATCACAAGTGAGGATTTCTACAATACAAATAAATCTTATATTATTTGAAAATAAAAAGGAAGCTCTCTTCTTATCCTCCTCCTCTGAGCAGTGCAATGTAGCCTGAGGTATTGAATAAAGGTACCTGATGAATGGAAAAAAAATCAAAATCAAAATCTGCAACATGATCATGTTGCGTGGTTTGCTAAGGCTAGCCTAAAAAAATTGTCTGATTTCTATCAAGCAATCGATTTTTATCTATATAATCAAATATATAATTGAGAAAATTTCTGGGTAAGTAAATCTCCTTCTGAACAGCGTATTGCATCGAAGTATCCCTGAAATGCATGAGACACTGTGCTGCTATAAATATAGTAGAAAGACTTTTCATTTTTGAAATGGAAAACAGCACCGTGAATATAGTAGTGTTTTGTTACGTCAAATTAACATAACTAGATCAGTGCCCATTTGAAAAGGTATAGACTTTATCGAGTGTAGTGTAGCCTGCCTCAGTAGTCTTGTAAAATAATTTTCCGTGCCTTGTAAGAAGCTACAGCTTCCAAGTGTTTCGATTTGGCAGCCAATTTAGATATTTTATATCTAAATTTGTATCTATAATTTTTTTCTTTTCCAAAGATATCTCAAACTGCTGGTCCAATAAAATTAGAACCCAACACTGTACTGCCTTGCCTTGTGTGCTGACTAATATATCTGAATATCAACGTCTTACTACGGCCAGTTGTCAAGTAATTGCAGTGCATATGCATAGATTTCTTCAATTAACGACTGCATGTGGTCATGAAAATCTTCTGGAAGTTTAAACTTGGAATAATGAGATATTTTGTTTATGATGTTGTTAATAGCAACAATCAAAACAGAAATATCATTAATAGTAATACCAATCAGAACAGAATTTTTAAAAAATGCTATTTTGTCATCTAACTATAATTTGATCTTGTTATATAGAAAAACTTGTCAGAAAAAAATGATTCTTTCACTCTATTTTTCTCTCACTCCATCTCCATTCTTATCAAACATTTCAAACCTATAAACTCAATTTTGTGAAGACTGGTGACAGAGATATTCAGGCAAAAAAACTATTCATTTGAAGATGAATTTTTATTGTAAATTGAGCACCCCACCTCATATCAAGCACCATAAATTCAACCTAACTTCTAACTTCAAAGTCCAGTACACAGATCAACATACTTGGTGATAGTACAATTATCTCAATGCATACACACACACAAACAAACACAGAGTTCTCAAATTATAGTGAGGGTCATTAAAAGCCACTTGTCAGCCTGAGTAATAGCAGACATACTGCAAGTATTATATCATATAAGCTTTTACGCGGCAGCATTCTTTCTTTAAGAATGAAATCTGGCAAATTCTGAATGCTCTCCTTGTGTATTTAGAGATGTTTTATAGGCTGCATATGTCTCCAAGAAACTGCATGATGACACTTAGCTGAAGCATTTAGGACATTTAGGACACTTCCCGTCAGTGTCAATCTTGTGCAGTTGTTTTAGGATTCTTAAAAGTTTCAATCATATCCTCTCTGTTTCCTCCAACATTTGGAGTCGCTTTACATAGGATAGATGACTCATGCCA
The DNA here is from genome assembly GCA_963457665.1 of Thysanoteuthis rhombus. Classification (NCBI taxonomy): domain Eukaryota; kingdom Metazoa; phylum Mollusca; class Cephalopoda; order Oegopsida; family Thysanoteuthidae; genus Thysanoteuthis; species Thysanoteuthis major. Next base: position 64,620,615 of record OY735203.1, on the reverse strand, counting down.
GTTACCAACCTCCTTGTTCTTCTTTGCACTCGTTCTATTCTATCCAGATCCTTCTTTAGATATGGTGACCATACACAGCTGACATCCTCTAAACGAGGCCAAATCATTACTTCACAAAGCAAACTAGCATAATCTCATCATTTTTGGCAGGTAATATGCATGTATAGATAAGAACAGATTTGGGCTTTTCTTGTAGTTTATTTCTGGTATCTCCAGGCTCAAACCCATTGAACTAACACTAAGTATTTCTATTGATATTCGGACCATTCTCATCTTGGTTGTTTTTTTATATCCTTTGACTCAAGTTGATTACTGCCTTTACGGGTTGTGGGTTATCGACCTTGGACTTCGAGCATCGTTCTTTCAGCTTTGCTAGCTTCCTTATTTGTTGGATCTTCACATTTTCACATTCTATCATGTACAACTTTTGGAGACAGTTCTCGATTCTAACACGGTCTTCTGTCTGCGCTAAGTCTAGGAGCGCTTGCTTTCGAGTAACGATCTCATCCTGTAGCTGCTTTTTTCTCCATCTATTGTGGAATATTCTCTCTCGTACTAGGGCATGACCCAGTTTTTCTGCAGCCAGTTGAGCTCGCTTCGATTGTACTGGGGGGTTTTATCATTAGGCCTGTTGGAATGAGCCGTAGGTCCCGACATCTGAACAGGAATGTCAGGTGATTTGATGTTCTAGCCAGTTTTAGGTGGAGACGTTCGACTCGTCTCCAGTCTTTAACCATTTTGGGTCCGTACCGATTAGATGGTCCGAATATCAATAGAAATAATGATAATACCTCATCTCAAAAATTCAGATATATACTAACACTAAGTAGTTAACACAGTAGTAGGGTTAACTCCAAAAGCTTTGATGATGTTATCTGCAGCTCTAGTAGCATTATGTCCCTATTTGAAATTGTACTTAGTCTGACTTCTTGGTTAGACACCATTGTCTCTAAGGGCTCAAAAAACTCTAGTATTGATGAATTATATCTCTTCATACTAAATCAGTGAAGAAAAACAAAAAACAAAACAATTACACACGTGTGTCTTCCACTTTTAATGTATTTTCAATGTGAAAAGCAAATAAGAAAGTCAAATGTAACAACCTAATAGAAATATATTCTTGTACAAATGTATCTATTGCAATAATTCTTTAAAGACAACATTCTTTGTAAAGAAGCAGGATTTCAAGAGTTTATTCTGACCATTATAATCTTTCATCTGTACTTTCAAGTTAGTTCAACCGTTCGTTCTTAGAGCTACATACAGACTGTAGGAGGAATAAACCTACTTTAAAAGATTAGGAACGATTTAAAATTGTTAAAATATAAATTTTCTTTTCTGCATTGTTGAGTTATGAAAATTTGTGTGCTACCCAATTTTCACTGGCTCTGCTAGGGTGCGTATATATATATATATATATATATATAGTAGAGTGTGGATTCGCTACATAAACTAGCTTATGTTTCTGTCCTCTTCGGGCCTCATCAGGTGAAACAACTCAACTTCATGAGTAAAATGTTCCAGGTATCAAGCACTCTATGAAATAAATCCATTACATTTCAGAAGTGGCTTTATATTATTGATATATAATTATATTATATTGCTTGCCTGATCTGTACCACATATACTATGTGTGTGTGTGTGTGTGTATATATTAAAAAAATAAATAATAAAAAAATTTTTTAAAAAAATCACCATAGCTCACTCTAACCCCACAAGTGGCGAGGTATTCTTACCTTTTTACTTGTCTGTCTGGATCAGTGGTCCTGGTAACATTTTTTTTTGGTATAGAGCTTTGGAAATTTACGTGTGTACGCCACTCCCAACTTTAAAAAAAATTTTTTTTTTCACTTGTTTTTTGAAGGATGTACAATAATGGACACCTATTTTTTTTTCCTACCAGCGTTATGTAGAATCATGACCTGGGCATTGGAAAGAGAAAGCGAGTCAGTATATGGTTCAATATTTTATTCTTTCAAAATAAAAATATCCTTTTTTTTGTCCTACAACACTAGTTCCAGTATGAAACTGACTGTACCAATTGGTCGCTTCAGTCACAATAAGACGCAGACACCTTTGAATTCAATAAGCCAGTGTAGCGCTCTGTAACCTTGTATCACTGTCTGAAGAGTCAGGGTTGGTAGGTGGGTTAGTAAAATATAGGGTGACAGAGATAAACACAGAGTGGGTGGGGTGGGGGACAGTTAATATTTTTTTTCCCCATTGGTGTCAGAATGACCCTTTTTATTGAACTTCTGACACCTTCCTAAAATTGTTAGAAGAAAAATACTAACTTTCATGAAAAGTTAGTCACTAAGAGATGTACCAAAGGCACGTTTCAAGATCCGAGCTTAGAAAAAAAAAAAAAAAAAAAAAAAAGGTAGAAATCAAACTGGAAAACGTTTTTCCAAAAGTAACAGAACTGGCAACTTTTATTGTCAGTTATTGAATACAGTTATCTTGGATTCATTTCTTCTTTTTTCTTCAATGGTCAAAAACCATTTTGTTGTCGAAAAACTTGAAATTCCAGGACATCTTGGGAATTTGAAAGCATTAAGTCTTTTCTTCTCACATGTTCAAGTCACAATCAAAGTTCAATTTACTTTTGTTAAAATTTTTTTTTTTTTTTTTACTGTCTGCCGTCTTATATGGGTGTGTTTTTCTTCGATTTGAAACAATTTTAAACAGCATACATAATTTTGGTCAAGATTCAGATAATACCAAAAGGTCAATTTCTAAAATGTATTTTTCCTTTGTAAATTTATGTCTCTTCAATATGACCTTTGTTTTTTTGGAAATTTGTCAAGTTTGAGAAAAGTCAATTTTCCAACATATTAGGATGGGGGGGGGGTCTTCTATTTACAATGCAACAATAATTTCTAACTACCCTTACTTTCTGTCCGTCATATGAAACTGAAGTGAAGTATTCAGTTAGCTTCTGTATTACAATAATGGCAGTCACCCCTGTGAAGGTCAAGTTTTTTTTTTTTTTTTTTTTTTTTTTTTCGTTCTATTGAAATGTACATGGAAGTAAAGGAAATAACTAAATACTACACAACTGCAGTTTCATAGAATGGATGAAAAGTAACGGTCCAGTTAAACCTTATGATAGCTTGGCTCTGTAAATAAAGATTCCTTGAAGCATTCTCCACATCAGTAGGACCATAGATGGCAGGGCCTGGGAAAGGCATAACCCTCTAGCCTGAGTAATGGAATTTCATTATGAAGTGAGACTTTCCAAGGATCGACCCTCCCCCAACCCTTTGAACCAAGAGTTTGCATCCTATGATCCACCAAGGTGAGGTGAGTTGGAGCAGGGTCCCCCTAAGTTCGACAGGAGTGTCCATCTCCTGGAAAATGCAAGCTAGCTATAAGAGCCTGCTGTCCCTATGCGGGAACATTCTAATAGTATGACTGACCCATGGTTAAAACCACAGGACATGAACTTTCCATAGTTGGATGCCCAAGCTGGCTATAGAGTTCTACCATTTCTTTTGAAGGAGAATCAGGACAGTACGGCTGCCTATAACTAAGCACAGAATCTAACTCTCCAACCAGAGCAGATACGATATGAAGTGCAGACTTTCCATTCCCTGTTTGAGGCAAATAATAAACTATTACCCTTTTGTTACTTGAAATTTACAGACCAATATGACCTACATAGGTATACCTGTGTATACATATACTTGCTTACTTTGGAGTCCAGGTCCAAGATGCACCAACTACTGATTTTCCGAACTCTTGAGCAGGCTGGAAAGGTCTACAGGTTCTATATAAAAAGTACCCAAAGACAGCTGCTTGCGCAGGTAGCAGATTGAGAAAAATGGGGATTGGGACCCAATCATGGAGTCATATGTATAGAGAATAGAATTTAAAGAAATATCTTTATTTAAAATAGAAATAATATTAAATAATTTCATTATATCTATCATCGTAACATAGTAAAAAGAATCCACCAATCCTGAAACTTTTAAGAATCAATTTTTCTCAAAACTAACAAATTTCTTGATGAAACCAACGTCTTATGGATTGAAAGCACATAAATTCATATATGAAAATGTGTTTTCTCTAAGAAATTAGCAACAATTTGGTATTATCCAAATCATGTCCAAAATATCTTCTTGACTGTAGTGTATGTGAGCACAAGTCAGGAACTTAAATGGTACAAGTAAATTGGCTCATGTGTCTTCGTATTGGTTGGAGAAAAATGGGAAATATTCAGGAAAGAAAATTAAATTAACACACTTGCACATTACAGGCGTCCTCCAGTTAAAGACCAACTCATTTGGTAAGATCTAAAACAATTTGAATTGAAGCAGATTGAGGAAGAAAAACGTAGAAATGCGATCAAAGTGTTTCCTCCCACAGAAAAGATAAAAAAAGGATATTAGTGATGTTTTACAAGAGCCAAATGCAGACCGATACCCCTTTAGTAAAAGATCTAAAACAAATTGAACTGAAAAAGATTAACAAGTTGGAAGTTGGATTTTTAAGCCCCTTAAACAAGGCTTTTATTCAGTTTAGCAACCTGGTTGTCTGAATGGAACCTGGTCGTTAACCAAGGAACAACCAACTGACATTTTCATTCTTTATCCTTTTTCATCCTTTGGGGAATCTGTCATCTGTAGCCATCATCTACTGTTGCTGGTGCCATAAAAGGTTTTTGAGTGAAAACTACAGGGACAGGAAGCAATTTTCTGCCACAGGCACTGTCCCTATCAGGAATTGGTGTTGCTTCTTCATACAGATTTTCTTCTTTTTTTATGACGACAGAATCATAAAGATATGGCTTGAAATTTTTCTGTCTTTCTTCAAAAGGAGTTTCAATTATATTAAAGTCCAGTCGATCGTAGTCCTCCTCTCTTGATTGGCTTTGTTCATTCCGAGAGCCATGATTGTTGTTCACCTCCACTGAAAAATAGTCACGGTCCAGGTCGTTGTAGGTTGAAAGATTGGGCATTTTTCCCGACTTCGCTTCAAATTCGCCGTGTATGTGGGTCTTAAACATGGGTGGGATTTTTGTTTGCGGCACCTCTGAACTCTGCAGCTTGCTAAGATGCACATTTGAATAGTTATCAGTATGAGGGGAAAGTTTCTGTTGGAGTTCCGCCTGATACGAAGGGATTCTTTTAGTCCACAAATTGTCTATTCCCGAAGTGGAAGTAGCATGTAATACCTCCCCTGCTAATGGCAATCTGTTTTCAGAAGTCCTATTAGATTTCACAACACCTTGGGGTGCAGGGCTGTTGTCTGTTGCAAGTTCATTTTGACTTGCTTTTAACTGAAGCGTAAATTGGTTAACTTTTTGAAAGATTTCGAGACTTTCACCAGGTTTAGTTCCAAAACAAAAACTTCCTTCTCCTGATTCGCATTTACGACCAGCCTGAATTGTAAATGTGTTCAGGCTTTTGCCATAGCGTCGAATGAAATGGTAAGGCCACTGATAGAGAACTCTTCGCTCTTTAAGAGTGAGGAGAAAAAAACCTTGCTTTGTCAGTTGCAAACGATAAGGCCCAGAGAGTTGGCAGCGTGAAGAGGCTTCTGTTGTATTCATCTCTACATCATATGTCCACACTGGGGGGAAAAAAAGAAAAAAAAAAAAAAAGTCAAGACAAATTGGTTTTTAATTCAAATTTTACAATCTTAATACAGAGAAGGCCACTTGTTGTGATCCCTTCGGGGCAGAGTCTTTTAGATAAGATTAACCACCTGATAAGATTGGGCAAAAAAAATTTTCAAATTGAAACAATTTAAATTCATTGTTAATAACTCATTGCTATGTTATTAAATTCATTGTTATAAACAACTTCACATTATTGACTAAATGTTTAAAAAAATATAATTCATAAAAACATCTTTTCAATATGATGAAATTATTATTCACAAGTATTCAACTATTAAGATGGAATTCATTTTTTCAATAAAAAATATGAAATGAAATGATTACAGGTTCTTTTTCAAAAGATATCTTCTACACAATAAGTCCATAGCCTCACATGTAGATATTACCAGAATTTTCAAATTCGATGTATGTGATAAATTTTCATCACCAAATCAAGTGCATTTACGAGGAAGAAGATAAAGTTGAAAAATAGATATTGGTTATTCAAAATTGATCTTTTTTTTCATAATTAGGCTACAGATTTATATGTACTTAAAGTAGGTAGGGGACTCATGTGACAAATATGATTAAAAAAAGAAAAAAAAAGAAAAAAGGTAACCAGATCACTACCATATCTTTGAAATCAATTGAGATTTTCTTTCTGAGAAACTTCTTCCTCGATTAATTCTCCATTGATTGCAGATAATGTTTTAGTGAGCAAAAATTGCATCATAGCACTACATGCTAATGGTCCACAAGGACACCTTGGCCTATCTAGGTCCCGCTCTCTGTTGAGAGCTAAATCTAGTTTCAAAAGTGCTAAATTGGCAACACAGCTCGAAATGCATGTTTTTTTGTTTGTTTTTTTTTTAAACCACTAGGCATAATCTCAAATCTGAATGGACTTTCTACAAATGCATAGAATGAGTGTCAAGTTTACACTGAAAAAAAAAAAAATTAGAGGTTCACTCACTACTATACACTGATTTACAACCAAGATGAGGACATTTGTCAGGGTCAGGTTTTTATCCACACCACAATTTACTGGATACACTTAACCAACACTTTTAGAGGTCAGTAGATTCAGTGAAGCAGTGTATGATAAGGATTTTTTCTGTTCTGAATTCTGAGATGAGGAAATAAGAGAAAAAAAAAATAAATAAATAAAAAAGGAAACTCACTGTCAAGAGATTGGTATTCCACATTATTTACGAAAATTTCTGTGTCACTCTCATTGACTGAACTTTGGCTTTCCACAATGTTTTTTTTGCCGGCCTTGTGTTCGAAATCTGCAACATCGTTCAAGTGGTCAATCCAACTGTTTGCTTCTTGCTCGCTGTCAACAGCAAAAGAAAATTTCTCTTTCCGCCAATGGATATCAACTTTATAGTTCTTGGATTTGGATACCTTTTTCTGTATGGCACAGACATTTTCAAGAATTAAAGTCTTGAACTCTGCCCCAAGGTTATAATCCTCTGTGATCAGAATCTTAGCCGGAGAACTATCTGTCTTGTCATACAGTGTGCAGCATCGACTGATCCAAGTCCTGGCCTGAAATGAAGTAAGGGGGAAAAAAAAAAAAAAAAAAAAAAAAAAGAATTAATAAATGAGTGATTCAGACATAATGGAGATTAGCAAAAACCAAGTTACATTTTTTTAAAAAGGCATCAACAACATTCTAGCTGAATTCATTGAAAAGGAGAAAAAAAAAAATTATACACACACACACACACACACAATTATATATTAGATAGATAAATAAATAAAATAACATGGTTAGAAAATCCATCTGAATTTTTTTTTTCTGCCAAGAGTTATCAACAATTGGAACAAATTGATGGATCAAGATCCAAGAAAAAAAAAGCTACAACATTAAACAGCTTTAAAAATGAAGACAACTATTACAGCCTACAAAAGAACAACAAAATAAAAACTTCTGAAAAAGACAAATAGCAAAACTCTCAAACAGAAAGTGAGATACAATCACAAATATGAGCAAAAAAAAATTTCCACTAGCTATGTATCTTTAGCAGTTAGTTTTGAGATAAATACATATACTTCCAAGACACAATAGATCCATAACTAATATACATAGAAAATCTAATACAGTAAAGACGACGAATGTTTGTTAGCAAGTATCTTTATTCCGAACTATTTAACCATGTTTAATAGCCTCTGAAAAAGTAAGATTTGGGCTGCAAATTCGGTTAATGCAAATTTGGTAACTTGATCCCAGGATAACCTCTAAATAATGTCACAAGGTCAAAGCTACTTTTTTCACCCTAATTAGTAAGTTTCTATTCAAACATTGATTTATTTCTGTTAAAAATCATTGGTAGGTATAATGATCCAGTGTTCAGAGTCACGGGAAATAGAATCGCTGAACCCAGTTCTAACTCCAAAGAAAATGGAAGGAAAATGATTTTAATGTGCTTTCAAACTATGAGACCTTCAAACCTGCCAAAAATTCTTCTGTCATAAGGTCTAATAGATTGAAGTTTCAAAATTTTAGGGGTGTGTTGTTATTTACAACGTAACTGTGATGCTGATTCCTTACTATGTGTTTATTGTACGAAATCCGTAAATTTTTCTTTCAGTGCATATGCTACTTGGCAATACTTTGAAAGGAATCGGACCCTAACCCAACAATGAAATGTTTTTCTTTTGAGAAAAGCATTAATTCTATCCCTAACTTCAATCTAAACACGACAATAAAAAGGTACAAACTATTAATCGCAAAAATGAGCATGCAAATTCTCAATTTTGAGAAAAATTGATTTTTTAAGGCTTTAGGAGAGGCTTCGCCGGCCAGCCCAAGGGTTGCTGAAGAACCTCTCAGGAATATGTAAGGGCCCTATAATGGTGTGGGAGCACAAGCACACAAGATCAGGAGTCTGCACAGTTATGAAGAGGGCTCACATGTGAGCACACATCCCTCCCCCCTTTCATCTCTAGAAAACATCATTTGCTTTCCTGCGTTATGTTTGAAGGTTTTCCCCCTCTTGGGCAACACCAGGTACGCAAGCTAGGGTTGACGGCAGGGAGAACGGAATCAGCAGACAGGGTTCAGACTTTGGCTTTGACAGTTTACGTTCACTTTGCACTGATGTCCTTGGGAAAGGCATGAATACCCCCTCCAACCAGCTGAGAGTAAATAGCAGGGCAGTTGGAACCTTCAAGTAGTCCATCTTTATGAACTCGGGAAAAAAAAAAATCACAATGTTCAGTATATAAGTAGATGTCACTTTGAAAGTAAAAAAAAAACAAAAACAAAAAAAAAAAAAACGTATTTCTTCGAAAAGAAAATTTTGATACCGTTTCTTTGATCTTGGCCTAATTGATTATTTGATGACATTTTACATAATGATTGTTCAAAAGATCTTTAAAACATTAGTAACAATGGTTAAATTTTTTTCCTATGAAAGCCTATATTTGAAGAAATAAAGTACTGGACCATCCAACAGTTGGAATTTTGGTAGATGTAGAAAGTCTTGTTAGTGGTAGAGCTAATGGAAGTATTGTTAGACTCAAGGTGGTTGCAGCATAGACTATTTCTTTTGTTGCAGGATTGACAGAATCTAACAGTTTTAGGGATGGTGTTGTGTGAGACTTTATTGTTTGAGTGTTACTGCTAATCATGTCTGATGCTTTGGGGTCCGCGGTAGGCAATGACACATGGTTCCAGGAATATTTCTTTGTGTTCTATTTTGAGTATAAGTATGTTCCATCTCTTATTAATTATATGTGACAGAGGTGGGAGCGTGTTGTAGAAGGTGGTTATGAGTAGTATGGGATCAAGTTTATTTTAGTTACAGAGTGTCAGGGTTTCTTCTCTGGGTATTGCAGAGGCTTTTTTTTTTATCTTGTAGTAAATATCCTCATTTAATGAAATATTGTAGTAGGTTGTAGTTGAGTCTGTTAAGTTCACTATCTGTCGAGCAAATTCTCTTAATTTCAAGTGCTTGTGAAAATTTCTTTTCTTTGTTGAAACTGATGAAGAAAAAAAATATATCAAAAATAGTGATAATTTAAAGTTGGGAAATACCAGTTAACCCTACAGGTGCAAAAGAATTACTACTGACACCACACCTTTTCATAACAAGTTCTTGGTTGGATGAGCAAAATATAAGTCTTTTCTGATGCATAACAATTTCCTCAAATATACTTTGCTGTTGCTGCTGCTGCTATTATTACCACCACCACCACCACTACTACTACTACTACTACCATTACCACCACTACTACTACCATTACCATTACCACCACTACTATTACTACTACCATTACCACCACCACCACCACAATTGTTATAGCAATAGTAATATCATCCAAAAGCTCAGTTCCCATCTCATCCTCTTACCTTTTTCATAACCCCCAAAACTTTTTTTTTCCTTACAAACATGATAATAGGAAATTAGCCAATATGTAACACATCCTTTCGTTGTACTAATGTGCAGAGGCAGTAGATATGGATGACAAAAATGTTTCATATTATCCTGGCTATTTTGCACTTGAAGGGCAAGCCTTGTTCTTCATTTTTATTTTATTCCTTTATGGAGCTCACTGCACCAACCACTCAGCTGGGGTTCAATTAGTAAGTAGGCGGGCTTTACAAAATGGGTTTGCTACCCCACCACACACGTACACAACTCTCCTCCTTTACCTGGGCTTGGGACCAGCTATGGCAGCTGCCAAACTAGTTTGTTTTTTTCATATCAGAGTAATCTACTCTTAGATGGACTGACTTAGAGAGGTAAGGGTATCCAACTGCCCTGCAACTTACCTCTAGATACGAGGGAGGGGGGGGTAGGCCTCTTCCGAAATGAACATAAACAAACTCCTCCAAAACTCCTTTTCACACCACTCTTCGTAAATTTGCTCTAAATAATTTGCGAGATGCCAAGACAACAATCATTAGGATAGAGGTTCATGACTTAAGGCCCATCCTATTCTTAGTAAATTTATATCTTGTGTCATAATTACATAATTTTTAACAACAAACAGTGACCCTTCAGGTCAGCAACCGTGCTCCTTAAGGACCCAGGTCTAGTCTAATGATGGTAATTTCACTAAAACATCTTGTGACAAAGAAAACTACGTTTGGCTTCATTGAATTTTAAAAAGTCTAGAGAGTCGAGATCAAATAATCTATAATTATTCAGTGAAGTTTAGAAATCAATGAAGGGGAGGGAGGAACAAGAGAAAACAATGACAACATGTTTTCTTAGCAGTCATACAGTAAAGCGACTACATTTACAACGCCCCCCCCCCCCCGTGTTTTCTGCATGTGACACTAACAACTCTTGGACAAGTGATTTTTAACTTTTTTCATCTCATGTCCAAAGCAAGCCAGGCATTTATTTAAATAGTCGAGGCATACCTCTGGTACGTATGCCTTTGTTTGGAAATGGAAAAATGAATAACTAAAAAATAAAATGAAAGAATTTCTTTATGAAATAATTTTTTAATCAGGAGAGGTATGCTATGAAGCATTATCTCCAGGTTTTTGTAGAGAAAAAAATTGTGATCTTCCATAGATTTTATATGTAGTTTGGAGAAGATTTTTTTTTTAATTATTATTTAAAAATATGGATAGATGAATTAGATAAATAAGAAACCAAAATTTAATTGAAATTGTTTCACACACGGAGGGCTGCTGTCAAAAACCACATAGCTGACCTTAATCAGGCCAACTGTAGCCATTCTGAAAATTTACAAGACCCTGAAGACAAAACCAATCCATTTCCCTCACCTACTAAGAGAATAGGTCAATACTTTGAAACAGGTAATGTTGCCTGATATAAAGGATCTGAGAGGCCCAAAGCCTCATCGTGTTGGGATGACCAACTGCTGACATTTACAGTTCTCAAAGACAAGAAAAACCTTACAAGCACTACCAGCAGAATTCAAGACCTAGGAAACCAGACTTTTGTGCAAAGAACAATTATCAGAAGGTTATCTAATGCAGGTTTTGTGTATGTGTTAAAAAGCCATTGCTGTCTCTGAAAAACATTGAAGACAGAATTAAGTTCATGGCAAAATATAGAAAGTTTAATTCAGAGTGGTTCAACAGACTTAAACATTGAGAAAGAAGGGTCATGGTATGGGGAGCCTTTTCAGCTGGAAGTACAAGTGAGCTGCTTCACTGCGAAGAGTCAATGCTTTGGAAAGCAGGAGAATATTGCAGAAATCATTCTTCTTTGGAAGCAAGCCTAAGATGTTATTTTTCGACAATGCTCTTACACACACTGCAAAGACATTGAGAACCAGTCCATCAGGCCATGTTTAGGTCAGTTCAAAGTCCATATTTGAACCCTATAGAGAGTATTTGGTCTCACATTATACACAAACTAACCAGGAAACATTTTTCGACAACTCATCAACTATTTGATGCCATCAGAAGTGACTCTTCTTTCTGTATAAAGCTGTCCACAAGTTTATCCACAAAGCTTAAAGATTTAAAAGGAATCAAAGAGAAAAGCTATCCCCATACTAAGTTACTTTGTGTTTCTTTAATTCTTGCTTATTTTCTGACCAATGATTTGTTGTTAGGACCATTAAAAGCTTACAATTTTGTCATTTTGGGCTAGGCCCAGTTTTTCTGTCCAGAAGTGTAGATCTGACAAAGTTGAGCAACAAAAGGTATTTTAGCATTACATGGACAGTACAAAGAAAGCAACCTTAAGAAGTAAAAAAAAAAAAAAATCACCAACCCAACTTGCTTATGAACACAAATTCAACTTTCATAAAATTTCTAGTACAATTCTAACTTTATTTTGATCAAATCATCCAAGACCTTCTAACTGAAGTATTACCGGTTAAATTTCACCCCACAAGTATTGAGAGCTGTGCTGTAGGTCATATTAAATACCAATATTTTATCATACTATCTCTGGGAGCAGAAAAGTTTATATTCTGTCCCATCATTTTGTTTAATACCCAGGCAGACCAGCAGATACTGAAGTATTACAAAGTGGAATGGGCCTCAAAGAATCAAGTCATAAGATTATAAGAGTTTGGTACGTATGATAATTCATTGATAAAAAAATGAACATATGCCCTCTTGAATTTTAATACACAAGCTATGCTTGGATATACAATTTACCCTTCCATTCAGTGATGGAAATTGGTTTGGAGAACAAGGTATTCGACAAGGCTGAGTTTTGGGGAACTAGGTAAATGGTAATGTCTCAATTAGTAGATATTGAACCAAAACAAAAAACCTGGAAATTGAAGAGTAAGTACAAACAGGACCCACCCCTAATTCCACCACTGATTCTATTCAATACATAGTTCTCTAGCAATTAGCATCTGTCATTGGACATAGACCTGCCCCAAGCAACAGAGCCAATTTCCTGGACTTGTCTAGTTCATCACACCATCTTATATTTTGCCGGCCGTATTCTTGCACATGATCTCTGGGAATCCACATTGTGAGTCCAGTGGTTGTCTAAAATTCTTGCATTAAAGCCAGCCCATTGCCATTCAAGGTTTCTACTGCTATCTATGATATCGCTGATCCCAGTCTTTTCTCTAATATACTGTGCGGTCTTGTAAATGCCATGACGTTGAGGGTCAATCTTTTGGTGAAGTTCCAGATATCGGCTCCATAGGTGACTATCGGAAGGATGCATTGGTTGTATACCTTTCTTTTTAGAATCAATAGAATTTTCTTGTATTTGAAGGGTGAGCTGGCTCTACTGAAAGCTTGCCAACCTACTTTCTCCAGCTCTTCACACATCTTTAACTAAAAAGCTTAACTTGTCTCGGTTCTATTCACAGATTTAAAATAGATTAAGCTGAGTAAGCCAAGTAAGAATAGTAAATGCTTAAACTATTAAAAACATTTATGGTTCTCAGATTTTTAGTGTTCTAAATAGAATTGCTGCTTCCTTACTTTCACACACGCGTAATTATTTTGTTCAATAGTCCACTTGTACTGATTGAAAGTTCATAAGCATGCATTGAGCTTGTTGCTTCCCAAACAGAAAGATCTTGATTGAAAGCAACACAAAATCTAGAGACTCTACCAAATACTCTTACGTCTGGAATTAATTCCTCCCTTCTCAGGTTCTGCACATAAATATGAAATGGTCTCATTCCCTCTTCACACATACCCAAAGTCATCTTTTTGCTATTTGGGGGATTGATTACGTATATATTTATTATAAGACTTTGGGTACAGAATGTTAGCCAATAAGCATATTGAGACCATTCTGAGCTCCAGTAATATTATGGAGATACTTATTGGGGAGGGAGGGAGAATTGAACCTTTCACAGGTCGCTCAACTATTTCTTTGAAAAGAAATAATCAATTTTGGGTGCCAAAGAGAACCAATTAATACCCTTTTTTATCTTTACAATCCCAGATAGGAGAAGATACCCTCAAATATGAACGGGGAAAGGGGTTTTAGACCGAGGTATACAAAATTGACTTATTTCCACCTTCACTATAAATGATAGACCAAATGGCAAAGAATGGAAAGGATTTATTCATATAAAGACTTAAGAACTATAAAAAGCTTAGTTTATATCAAAAATATCAGAAAACTAGCCATCACAGTCAATCAATAAACATAGCATGAGAAAAAAAAAAAAAAAAAAAAAATTGAATAAATATGATCAGAATAAATTCTTTATATGACACTGGTGTTTTCAACTGGCAAACACCTAAAATAGAGTAAAGTAAAAAA